>CAUYRT010035424.1:0-39088 GCA_963574885.1 Lepilemur ruficaudatus | reverse complement strand
TAGGTTTTTGAATGTAACAAGATAAGTCAACTTGAGTGGTAATATATTTTGGGAAATCAGCTCACTACAAATTGTGACTGTAAACATTGTACTGTAAATGCTTTGTAGTTTTCCCCCAATAAAAAAAAAAAAAAAAGAAAGAAAGTCCCCCACCCCACATAAAATTCACCTTTAGAGCTATTTATAATTTGTGCTCTGTGTGTTTGGGTGGGGGTTGTTGGGCGAGCATTGTCTACCAATCAGTTTTTTTCTAAGTTTTTACAAATGCAAGTTTTTTTAAGTTAAAAAAATTATAAACTTAAAATACTTTATCCTTCAAGATATTGACAAAAGTCATAGTATTATATTATGCTTTGAAAAACTTATTTTTAATTATAATTAACTCTTTTAAATCTGTACCACGTCTAGTATTATGTCCTTCCCTTTCATTCCTCTTCATGTTTATTTTCACCATCTCTTGCCAGAAATGTCTATTTTATTAGTTTAATAAAAAAGCAGTTTTTTAATTGTTGATGGTCATCATTGAACTTTGCTATTTCATGAATGTCTGCTTTTTCTTATAGTCTTTCCTTCCTTCTTGAGTTTTTATTCTTTATTAACTTCATGATTTATACATTTAACCCTTGAATTTTCAGTCTTTTTTGTCTCTAATATATGCAATTTATCATAAAGCCAATTGAGCAGCATTTTACAAATTTTGGCGTTATCATTTAGAATCCAAATATTTTGTGATTTCCATTACAAACGTTTTTTCTCTAACTTGTGAAGCACTCACAAGTGTGCTTAATGTCCAAATCTGTAATGGATGCGTGGGAGATTGGAGAGTTTGTATTATGATGCCTAATTTAATTTCTTTTTAGACAGACAGATGAGTTTTCATATTATTGTTCAGTATTTGTTGAGACTTACTGGTCAGTTGTGTGGTTTTTTTGTTTGTTTGTTTTTGTTTTTTCCCCCCTTTTCCTTACTGTTCCTTGCCTGCTATTGGAAAAAAAATAAATTACTTTTTCTAACGGCTCAGTGCAGTGCCCTATGCTATATTCATTGGGTCAAAATTGATTACTGAGTTATTAAAATCCTCTGTAGTTTTAAGACAGCTTTTTGTCTGATCTGTCAGTTTTTTGGTAATATATGTTAATACTCCTAGCATTGTATGATGTTTTTAGATTCTCTCAATTTTATATTTTTGAGACTATGCTATTTAAATAGATGTAAGTTCAAGGTTATTATACATTCCCCGTAAATTATTTCTTATACACCTAAAGAATGACCTTTCTCATCCCCAACAATGTTTTTACCTTTGTTTATCTTGTCTGGTGTTAATATTGTGGTATTGTTTTTGTTGTTGTTTTGAATCTCTGGTTAGTAGTTCTTAGTTTACCTAGTAATTATTATCATTTCCAAGTATATCTCTTATGAGCAGCATATAACTAGATTATTTTACTTTTTAAATCTAATAAGAAAATTCAGTCACATTTATCATGATTGAATTGGGTTTAGTTTTTGTATTTTTAACTTTTTTCCCTTTTATGCCTTTTGTGTGATTGATTGGGTTTTCCTTCCACTTCCGTCTTTTTATTTGGAAGCTATAATTCTTTTTCTTTTCTTCCAATAGCTTTACAGTTTTAACCAAATAGCTATAAAGTTTTAACAAAATAAAGAACAAATCTGTGCGGGGCACGGTGGCTCACGCCTGTAATCCTAGCACTCTGGGAGGCCCAGGCGGGCGGATCGCTCAAAGTCAGGAGTTCAAAACCAGCCTGAGCAAGAGCGAGACCTTGTCTCTACTATAAATAGAAAGAAGTTAGCTGGACAACTAAAAATATATAGAAAAAATTAGCCGGGCATGGTGGCGCATGCCTGTAGTCCCAGCTACTTGGGAGCCTGAGGGAGTAGGATCGCTTGATCCCAGGAGTTTGAGGTTGCTGTGAGCTAGGCTGATGCCACAGCATTCACTCTAGCCTGGGCAACAGAGTGAGACTCTGTCTCAAAAAAAAAGAAAAAAATTTGTGTCTCTCATATTCCCCCAAAATGCCAGGGTTTTCTAGTGCTTTCATTTAAATTAAATCTTCCCATTATGCATGGACTTACTGTCAAGTATTTTATTTCATTTCCACTTTATTTTATCCCTCATTAGTTATTAGCATTATTTTTTACAGTTAATGTTTGTTTGGAGTTACTCATGTCTGTTAGTCTTCTAGTGTATTACTGTTTCTGTAACCCTCTCATGTTTTCCTCATTATAATTTATTTGTTAAGAACATCTACTAGTAGTTGATCTCAGCAAGATGCTCTAAGGGATAGAGTTTCAATTTTGGATACCAAAGATGTGCTTGTCATTGCCATCCTTGCCATTTTTGAGAGACCTACGTGTGAATTAAATTCTAAATCAACACTTAGTTTCTCATGGCCCTTTGAAGATATTCTGTCATATTTATTTATTGATTTATTGATGTTATTTCTATCCATCTTGTTGTCATACCTTGGAGATAAATCTATCTTTTGTCCAAAATGGTTTTAAGATGTTTTTATTTTAGATGTTTGGAGATTTCAATACACCAGATGGGAGAAAGGATATTTATCTTTCTTGAGATTTTCTGTGTAGCTTTAGCTGGGAACTCTTATCATTATTTCAATTCTAAAAAATATTTCCGCCATTAGCTCTTTAAATATTGCCGTTCTGTTATCCTCTGTGGGATTTTTAATCTGAAACTCCTATAAATATGCATTTTGACTGCTTATTACATTCCCTGTATTTCTTCCCATCCTGTTTTGACTCATCATTTTTACACTGCATTCTAGATATTTTCCTCATGTCCGTATTTTAATTATTCAATAATTCTTTCCTCAGCTTTCCTCATGTCTGTATTTTAATTTTGCAATAATTCTTTCCTCGCCTGTGTCCACTGAATATTATTTTTAATTTCTAAAAATTAAATTTTCATTTTTAGAAGTTCCATCTGGTTCCATTTAAAAAAGCCGACTATTCTTTTATAATAGTGTCCTGTTTTTTCACAATTTTTAAAATTTACTCTTTTGTCTTTAATTATTTAAAATAAGGGTGGACAAACTTTTTCTGTCAAGGGCCAGAGAGTAAATACTGTAGGTTTTTCAGGCCCTGTGATTTCTGTCACAGCTCTTCAATTCTGCATTGTAGTGAAAAAACAGACCTAGGCACTATATAAACAACTGTGCATGGCAATGTTCCTGTAAAACTTTATTTATCACAACAAGCATTGCACTGTTGATAGTTCATGGGCCATAATTTGCTGACCCCAGATTTGAAACATACTATTTATAAACACATCAAAGTGGTTCTCTCAGCTCAAGTAACTGACAGTTATAATTCTGCTGCTTAATGCATCTGGTAACTGTCCCTTATGGTGTCTTATTTTCTTGTGGGTCATGATTTTGAGTTGTAAACTCTACATACAGCTTTCTGTTGGAGGCCAGTGTGCCTTGAGTTGTGGAATTAGTCTTCAAAGCATATTGCATTTCAGATCCTGCAGCTAATATTTTTATATAGGGTTTCTTTGTAAATTGTCATCTCCTGAATAGGGATCTTCTGAAATAATCCAGTGTTCACTGCACTGCCTGACATGTGAAGAACACACAGCTATTATTGCTATCATTATCTCCATTAAAATTAACAGCACTGTCATTATTGTTATCATTGATCCTAGGTCTCATAGAACTTACATAAATTGCAGTTATTACCATTTATGCTTTCAAAGTTTTGAAAATTCTTGTTAAATGGAAATTCATAATTGAAAATTTTTTATAGGGACCTGATGCTACTTTGAGTTAAAAATATAGAAGATACTGAGTGAATTATACATTATGAAAATTAAAGATATTTAAAGCCAAACAATAACGAAAGAAGCTTTGGGGATTTCTCTTTTACAATATCACTTTTAAAAGGGACAGAAATGAACATGTTATTGAATGTATATGCTCTGTGTGCTTATACATGCATTTGCCTCAATTTATGGAAATTCATGCCTCTTGCTTGTTCATCACAGGACACTTGAAATGGACCAAAGCTGAGGACATTGACATAGAAACCCCAGGATCTATTCTTGTCAACACTAACTTGAGGGCATTAATAAATAAACATACATTTGCTTCCTTACCTCAGCATTTTCAACAATACCTCCTGCTTTTGCTCCCAGAAGTGGATAGGCAGGTAAGTAGAAGTTTTAGACATTTGATATCAGTTGCAAGTTACATTATCATGAAGTAGCAGGTGTGTTGGTGAAGATGGCTGATATATGGATGTCATATATTTATATAATTTATTTATGAATATGTATGTATTGGTATCATTGGTTTATTTGTTTAATCTGCTAAAACAGAACCATTCTCAATAGGGAGCCAATTCAAATTTTAAATGTAGTACATTTTGGTAGAATGACAACTACAGACTACCCACGCTGGAAAGGGAAAACAAAGAAATCAAGCATTCCACTATCAAATAAATCTTTGGAGTAGCTGCTCCTTTGCCCAGATGGAAGATTGAAATGCAGCAATAAAAAGCCAGGGTCTCTAAGAAATTATGTAAATGTTTTTATCCTCAACCATTTCCAAAAGATATTTAAAATTTATGTTTGTTGCTTTCTGGGAGTCTATCATCATGGATGTGATTGCCTATAAATAATCACCTTTTATCATTTTTATTTTAGTATAACTGGAAATGCTTTAAGTATATTTTTATATTTTGAAAAGCTTCTAAAATAAGGAAATACAAATATAGACCCATAATCACAGACATCAATCATCTTCTAAAGCTCCGTTCTTAGGAAAGAAAAGGAAAAAAATTACATAAACTTTTAATAAATTTTACAAAAATTGTTAAATGGTATCTAGGAAACAATCCCTTATGATACTTATTTCAGTAAATTCTAACACTGTATATTATTTCCAACTGATGGAATTAATGTATGTATATTTATGAACTTATATCTTGAAATAGTAGGTACATCCGTGAATTGAAGTGGACAAGACTCATTCAATATTTTCATATTACTTTGAATGTTTTCTTACCTTTTATTTGATTCTGTTTTCTCCTAACTTACTCATCTCCTTTCATACATATTTAAATATGATAAGCAACAATTTATAACTATTCCTATATATCTCTTTGGTGGTGATTATTGTGCAAATTTAGAAAAATATTAGTTTGATTTGAGGTATATTTTCATTTCAGTAAGAATTTGCCTTCATTCAATAAAAATGTACTTCATATTTCCTCTGAATATATGGTATGTTTTAGGTGCTTTGGGATAACAGAAACATAGTATTTATTAAATGCTTACTGAATGAATGAAAAATATACTCTAGATGGATACATGAACTTTATTTGTAAATAACCAATATATGAGGTAGAAGCGGGTAATCTTAGGGGGCCAAAGTACAAAGTGTACTGTACTTTTATATGCAGAAGGGAAAAATCAGAGACAAATTTAAAACTCTTGAATTGGACCTCAAGATACATGTAGAATTTGAATTAGATGGATGGAAAAGTACTAAGTGAGGGGTCCAAGGATACAAAATCAAAAACTAATCTGGTGGGAATCTGGATTGTAAGAAGAACAGTAAAAATGATTCTAGAAAGACGGAAATAGATTATGGAAGATTCCTTGAGTATGAAGCTGAACAGTGCACTCCCGATGTCTGCAATACAAAGCCGTGGAGGGCTTTTGAGCAGAGCCATAATGTCATATGACTGTTGCTTTTTAAGGAAATTATCCTGGCAGTACTGAAAGGGAATGATAGGGATGAAACTATTCTTTCCACATGAAAGTGGAAAGAATAGTTAGAAAGTAATTTTGGTTGTTCTCAGAAGGCAGATGAGGGCTTACATTGGGGGGATGGCATTGGAATTGAGGAGGAGAAAAATGCAGGCATTATCATCCTCCTCATTGTCCTGGTCTTTCTCCTCCTTCGGGGTAGCAATTTAACATTTTGTAGAATAATGCTTGAAACAGGGTGTAGGGAGGAGCCATTGATGACTCTCAGTTACAAGCGTGTGTGACTGAGAATAGAATTCAGGTGTTAAAACTTTTGTCGGGGAGAGACTGATTTATTAGCTTATACAACTGTTTCCTCTGCTTCAACATATGTGTAGTTTATCTTGTTTACAATTCTGTCTCCAGCTCCAGGAACAAAGTTTAGCATATATGATATACTCAATAAACATTTTTGGAATGAAGAAGTAACAAATTGTCCTAGATTTAGTAAAGTATTTGGTAACCCAGGAGGCCAGAGTCTAAGCCCAATATTTTATTCAACCTGTAGCAGTTTCTGTTACTCAGTTTTTTTCTAGTCACTGGGAGAAATATAGAGGAATAAGGTACAACACCTGTCCTCAAGCAACAGTTTATTTAGAAATTATTTTTTCAAGAAATATTTATTGATCATGTATTGTGTGCTTTGTTACGTACAGAGGATACAAGAATGAATCTTGTGGAGAAATAACAGACAGCAGAAAGACAACCTCATGCTGAAATACAATACACTGCTTACTACTAGCAAAGAAGTTTAATAACTGGATAGGTCTATACCAGTTAATTTAGTATTTAGTATAAGTATAAATTTAGTGTAAGACCACGCAGAGTCACATCAATGTCATAACAGAAATATAAAGAAATTCTTCTGAAGACATAGAGGATGAAGAAATTTAATCTGAATGTAGGATTAGAGAAGATTTAATGATAGAGAGGATACTTAAGTTGAACCTTAAAGGCCTGGTAGGTGTTTCTTAAGTGCAGCCAAAGGAAATTGAATTTCACAAGGGAAGGGCGTGTCATCTCTAAGGCTTGTTGCTTGTACGTTCCAGCAGATTCAGTGTTTCCATAAGACAGAAACAGCCTCCAAGGAAAAATAGTGGTCTACTCTGCTGAAGGGGAATGTGGTCTACAAGCTTGATGACCTGGTTGCAGGCTAATAAGCTCTTTGAACTTTTTCTGAAATCAATCAGTACCATCAAAGATTTTTCAAATGAGAAATGACATGCATAGAATAATTCAAACAAATATCTTAGTGTCTGGACTTAGGGTAGGGAAGAAGATCCAAAGGATAAATAAAATACAGTCATTGTTTTCTCTTAGGAGCCACCAGCCCTGTGAATTGATGGGTTGGACCGCAGAACAATACGACACAGGGAGACTGGTTAAGAGACAGTTATAGTAGTTGAGATATGAAGTAAACGTCTGACCTTGGGTATTGGCCTTGGAAATGAAAAAAAAAAGGGGGGGGAATGAATTCCAGACATATTTTCAACCCAGAATGACCAATAACAGATTGCCTATGTGTTGGGGTTGCTAAAGTTCTAGAAGACAATGAGAGATTTTATCTAGGGTGACTAGGAAGGACAGAGAGGCTCTGTAGGCCTGTCAGCATTTGATATCAAGAAATTTAGAGCTAGTACCCTCTCTCTGGTTGAGATGGTCTCAATCCGCTCTCCTAGAAGAAAGGGACGGGTGACTTGAGGCAACAAGCTACTGGAACTGCTGCTGTTTTACTCCAGTTTGTACATATCCAAATGGGAATGAGCACTATTTCCTAGGCCAGAATGAGTAGAGAGGCATGCGAATGTGAATCTGATTACATAAGGTTTTTTTTTTTTTAGCCACTGGAAGGTCCTACAATTATGTGAAATACCTAAGAATTTAATTTGTGTGAAGGCTTGTCTTCACATAATTTTACAAAGTTTGAAATTCCCAGCTTTCTTGTTTCCCTCCTTTGACTACCCCAGGTTTCTGCTTGCTTTCCAGCATGAAGCAGTCCTATAGGGCCTCCTGTTCTGGACTCATATGAAACTGGGGTTCACTCCGTTATTACATCCTTAAAATATGGAAAGTGAAACTTCCCATTTAACTTGCCAATACCAGCTGTTATTAGACCAACCTCTCTGGGTGTTTTACTTTCCTATATTTGTACTATTTGTACTTTGGTACTTTTACACATTTTTAGAGGTCTGTTTATCTTAGATTATACTTTTTACTTGCTCCTACTTGTTTTACAACATAGTGACATCTACCTTTATATTTAATTTTACTCTTCACACATTGTACTGCAAGTAACAGAAAGTCCAACTCAAACTGACTTAAACATAAAGGGGATTTATTGGCTCAGTTAATTAGAAGATAGAGGCTTGGTTTGGCTTCTAGTTGTTGGTCCTGGGATTCAGTTATTATCAAAGGTCCATTTAATTATTATTTAAATTATTAATTTAAAAAAATCTTCTCCCTTCTCATTGACATTATTCTAAACCTGAATCCCTTCAGATAGGATGGCCACCTGAATCAAGAAATGGGCCCTTGAGAAGCTGAGTATGGTGGTGTGCACCTTTAGTCCTAGCAACTCGGGAGGATCACTCGAACCTAGTAGTTCAAAGCCAGCCTACAGGCATTACAGCAAGACCCTCGTCTCTTAAAAACAAAACAAAACAAAACAAAAAAGAAATGAAAACTGGCCACTTGGTTCACGTGCATTGGGAAAATACTTCTGTACCAGTGTTTCAAACAAAGGACCTAAGATTCACACTAATAACACTACTTAGATCACATGACCATTTCTTAACACATTAACTGTCATGTGAGTTGTATTTACCTCATGCTAGTTTTGAGGCCTCATGAAACATAAGTAACTTACATGACTTTTCACCTTGGGAGCCATGAGAACTATTTTTCAGATTGCTTGTAACTCATGCACAAAGAACAACAAAAAATAACAAATTTTTGTTAAAGTAGAAAGGATCATTTTGTTTTCAAAGTTTTTATTCTATTTTCCTAATAAAACACCATGGCCCCAAGGAAAAATTTTTTATTTTTAGTGTGGCTGTCAATATGTTAAACAATAACTCTAGCCAAGGAAATGACGTACACAAATTGACCTAAGCCAACTAGGCCTACCTTGGAACTTAAAGTGCATTCACTGTATCCTAAATTAAATGGTGTACTCATGGCAGAGGTCAGAGATACAGTAAAATATGGTTTTTAGGAAGGTTTTTATGGGATATACTATGGCAGGGCAGATACTTGGTAGGCAGTTAGCAGTGTCCACTGAAATGGCATAGGAATTGAGTCGGTTTTTAACATGTTGGGTTGAGATGCTTCTACTATATGGAATGTCCAGGAGATGATTATTCAGGCTTTGATACTGGAGAAAATGGAGTTAGCAATAAAAATATATATAGATTATTATGTCAGCTATGGGATTTGATGAGATTGGGAGCCGTAGTCATCCCAGAGGTATATATTTGTGAAACAGTGTGGATAACAAAAAGTATGGAAAAGAGCCAAGTACTAGACATAAAATAGCAAATCCATGAGAGATCGCCAGTGTGGAGATCATACACAGGTAGCTGTGGCAGATGGACATTGAGAGACTAAGTAGAGGTCTTTCCTTGGGGACTAAGCAAGATATCTTTTCTTTGTCCCTCCAAACTCATCCTTCAACCTTCTTCACTCTGCTTTGTTCCCGAAGGCTAATCTGTAGGGACTACTGCATCAGGAGCACCTGTATCCCCTGTTGTCTTTTTTTTTTCTTTAATTTTGAAATAATCATAAACTTTTAGAAAATGTGAAGGTACATTTCAGTGTGAGTTTCCAGCCTGATGATCCAGTCTCTCCAACCCACTCCAATGTATTGTGACTTTAGGGTATATTTTCTACAAACAAGGACGTATTCTCTTACGTAAGCACAGTGTAACCAGTCAAAATCAGGAGATTAACAGTGATGACTGTCATGTAATTCTTACATTCTGTTCAAGTTTAGCCAGCCATCCCAGAAATATCACTTTTAGCAACAGAATCTGTTTTGCATTGAGTTGTCATGTCTCCTTAGTCTTCTCCTTCTGGAACAGTTCTTTCATCTCTCCTTGATTTTGATGAGCTTGACAATTTTGAAGATTATAAGCCAATTTCAGTTTGCATGATGTTTCCTTCTGCCCAGATTCAGATTATGTACCCTTGGGAGGGATACAATAAATGATGCTGTTCTTCTTGCATCCTATTATGCCACATACAACTTTGATTTGCTCCAGCACTGATGCTGTCCACTTGATCATATGATTAAAGTGTATCTGCTGAGCTTCTCCAGTGTAAACTTGTTCCTTCCTTCTTTGTAATTAAATAGTATTATACAAAGACGTTCTTTTTTCATTTGTTTTTGTTTTTGTTTTCCTTTTCTGAGACAGGGTCTCCCTTTGTTGCCTGGGCTAGAATGCAGTGACATCATCCTACCTCACTGCAACCTCAGACTCTTGGACTTGAGCAATCCACCTGTCTCAGTCCTCAGCTCCTGAGTAACTAGGACTACAGGCACTGGCCACCACACTTGGCTAATTTGTGTTTTTTTTTTTTTTTTTTGAAGAGACAGGGTCTTGTTCTTACTGAGGCTGGTCTTGAACCTCCTGGCCTCAAGCAATCCTCCTGCCTTGGCTTCCCAAAGTACTAAGATTACAGACGTGAGTCACTGTGCCTGGCCTAGTATTTTGTGAAGTTCTTTTAAACTGGATAAATATCTTGTTCCTTTTCAAACTGCAATTTATTTATATATATCTGTATGGATTCCTTGTTTCCTATTTTTTCAAAAGGTTATTATGCTTAAATTGTTCCACATTTGCTCAGTGGGAGCCCATTAAAGCTGGTTCCTGTGCCCTCTGATATATCTCTCCATCATTCTTTGAGCACTTCCTTATTTTGAAGTACATCAAAGTATTCTGATCTCATACTTTCCCTGCCCTAGCTCAGGAATGACCCCTTTTTTCCAAGAAGCCATGGTTCTCTTTAATGGAGGATGGCATTTAGAAATCAAGCTCTCATGAAAAGTGTGCTCTTTGCTGTTAGGATGTTGCTGCTTCCAGATCTAGGGCAGATCTCAGAAAAATACACTTAAGACATGCATGAATACATACATGCACACACACACGTGTGTGTGTGGACACCTCCTTCTGTCTTGGAGACAAGGAACATCACATAGAGAGTGTGAGCCTATTTACAATATGTGTAAACAAAACACAGTTTATATCTGTATTTATTTCTATATGTATCTCTCTGCCTTGTAAGCCATGATTTCATACTGATACCTCTAATCTTAATGTAATATTCCATGGTTCATTCCAGTTTTCTCTTTCTCCTTAACTGTCTCAGACTTCTCTTCCAAGGAGAAACTGGCTTCTCTTACTTGTAATATATGTAGATATTTGATCATGGCCTTGTAGGTAGCCAGTCTTCCATTTTGGCCACCATACCTCCCCAACATGGATGGTCTGCTCATCACACCCAGGCTCTGTCTCTCGATGACGGGCCACACACCCACCTCGCCTGGATATCCTCCCCATCCTGCTTGACTTCTAACACTGCACATCAGGCCACTCCTCTATGTAGGTGCCATGTCACCATGCTGTGACGCTTCTCTCCAGGCTTCCCTTCCCCTCCACATGGGCACCTACTTCACCCCACTAGGCTCATGATTCTACTCTGGGCCATCATGGGTTGCTGCCCCTCTCTACACAGGGGCGTATATTGCTTTAAGCTCTAGGCCTGAATTGTTCAGAAGGAGGAAGAGAAGGCTGTCTGGATTCTGATTGGGTTCAGCTATTGAGAAGCCTCAAGAGAGGGGATTCAATAGAGGAAGAAGATTGAGACTGAGCCCACATGCTCCCCATGTGGTCAGTGTAGGCCCCATCTATTGACCAGCTCAGATTGTGGGATCCTCTAGACAGTGCTCTGTCTGTCTGAGGTCTGGTACCCTCTTCTGCCCCTTACACTTCAGGTCAAATCCGACCTCCCCTTATTAGCTCTAGCTTGCTACACTATCCACTGTGGCTTTGCTGTACCTTGCCATACTTTTATAAATCATCACTTTAATCTCCTCTCCTTAAATGGTCCTAACTTGAGTGACCCATCTGTGCCTGCTGGGACTATTGACGATAGACCGCTGAGGAAGTGGAATAATATCGATGTAAGCAAATTAAAGAGGTTTGGAGTGGGAAGAGGGTGTATAATCCATTCATTCAGGTTTATTTAACACCTGTTATGTGCCAGACTCTGCTAAGCACTAATGATACAAACACTTAAGTCATAGTTCCTATTGTGGAGAGGTAATGATTCTAGAGGAGAGAGAGAGGTAAAAGCCTGTAGTTACAGAACTATGCTGTGATAGTAGCCTATGCATTATGCTATGGGAATATAGAGGAGATTATTATATTCTGTTCATGAGAATTAGAGAAGGTTTAAAAGAGGAGGTATCGTTTGGACTGGGTCTGTAAAGATGCAGAAGTTTACTAGGTAAAGAAATGTGGAAGGCATTCCAATAGAGGAAGTAATGTGTGCCAATAGTCATACTGATTACTTACAATGCTAGGCCTTTTATAAAACATATTTTCACTAATCCTTACAATAATGCTCCAAATGGTATTATTGCTAATCTCACTTTCTACATGGAAACTGAGGATCAGGGAGAAAAAAGGACTCCCCGAACTTCTTGCAGGTGAAACCATGGGGTCAGAATTGGAACACAGGTTTGCCCAACTCCAAGCTCATGCTTTTCCTCCTACACTGTGTTCCTTGTCCCCAAGACACAAAGGCAGAAAAGTGCATGTTGTCTGTCAGCCTGTAATTTGAGATGACCGGGATAAAGGTAAGTTTGAAGCTAGAAAGATAGGGTGCAATATTTTTTAAAAAGGCCCCACATGTCAGTAGGCAATACAAAGCATACCAAGATTTTACACTGCATCATGACATGACTAGATCTATGTTTTAGAAAAAGAGCTCTGGTGAAGGACTGAAGCCTGGAACAGGGAGGGAGGATTCCCTGACTCTCTACTGGGTTAGCCACACTGTCTGCTTTTCTGTCCCTGAGACCCACGCCCTTTCTCTCTTGGCTTCTATGCTTGCTAACAGCTCTGCCTGGTGCTGTTCCGACATCTTTTGGTAAGCCTGGCTCCTTCTCTTCCAGCAGTTCTCAATTTTAGATCCTCACAAAGGTTTCGCTTTGTTCCCCTCCCACCTAAAGTACCTTCATTAGCTGTCCCTGGATTTATTTTTCTGTTTATCTCCTTTATGGCACTTATCGTGGTCTATAATTGTTTATGTATTTGTCTTCCTCATTTGAACAAAGACCTCAAGACTGTGCTTTGGTTTCTTCTACTCACTGTACCTGGCATGTAGTAAGTGCTCAGTGAATGTTGACCGAATGAATATAGTCTGGGAAGTCATTTATAAAGCTAATTTAACTTGTCTGATAAACATAAGAACTTTCACCAAAGACATTATAGAATGAAAAAGAAAGGCCGAATTTATGAGACATTGGATTGGTTTGCTAGGGCTGCCATAACAAAATTCCACAGACTAGGTGGTTTAAGCAGCAGAAGTTTTTCTCACAGGCTGGAAGTTTAAGGTCAAGTTGCCAGCAGGGTTGGATTCTCCTGAGGCCTCTGTCCTTGGCCTATTGGATTAGAACACTCCCCTTATGATTTCATTTAACCTTAATTCCCCCTTTAAAAGCCCTTTCTCAAAACACAGTCACATTGGAGTTAGAGCTTCAATATATGACTTTGGGGGGTGGGCAGGGGGCACAATTCAGTCTGTATTAGGCATTTTGGAAATAAAATCTTCAGGACTTGGTAATTGGATTTGGGGGAGAAGGAGATTTTGAATACATGCTTTTTAAGTATTATGTTTATTGTGCATTTGAGAATAGCAAAAGATTGGTAATTTTTTAACACTAGAGTAGATTTACGATTTTGGCTTAAAAATTGAGGCAGTTAATTGGAGAAATTGAAGGTAGAAAAGAGAGGATTTGATTTATTAACCAAAGTTTTAGAAAACATAAGAAGCAGTGAGCTATATTGGAGAAGAAACTTGTTTAAGAAAAACACAGGGGGAAAAAGTACTGATTTCTGAGATGAGAGACAAGCAGTAAAGAAGGCGTGAAGAAATACTTGAATGTGGAAAGTACAGCAGAAAGTGAGGCATGTCAGCTGGATAGTGGTGTATTTGCTCGGAGACTAGATGGTTAGGGGTTTCAAAGCTTTGGAAAGCCGTGTGGCAGATTGTCATAGAGATTCATCTTGGTGAAAAAAGTGATCTCTGAACAGCATTGAGGGCCCATTTGAGGTTAGATGGCAGTGGACAGAGTGGGTCTGCTTGTGTGTTTTTCACCCAGCAATGCTAAATATTTACACATTTAGCTTGGTAACAGCT
The DNA here is from genome assembly GCA_963574885.1 of Lepilemur ruficaudatus. Lineage (NCBI taxonomy): Eukaryota > Metazoa > Chordata > Mammalia > Primates > Lepilemuridae > Lepilemur > Lepilemur ruficaudatus. Next base: position 24,876 of record CAUYRT010035424.1, on the reverse strand, counting down.
GTGCCAGAAGTTAGATGATTTTGGAAGGGTCAGAGATTTACAGAGGCTCAAATGAAAAGAGTTGAGGGATTTTAGGGGACTCATGATTTGTTGATTGATGAGATGTGGTTGATTATGGGGCTCAGGCTCCATAGGGAGGAAAGTAAGCTCAGAGAGGCTGGACTGAGTAGAGGTTTCAGGGACAGGAAAACGTGGGTTGCAAGGAAGGAAGGAAGATATGTTCTTGAATGATGTGTTACGGAGTCTCAGAGTAACACACTTTGGATATGGTCAGGTTTAGGTAAACATGGGGGTCAAAAGTCATCTTTTGGCCATACCATTTTGGTTCAGAGATCAAATACAGAGAAAACAAGAGGTCAAAACAGCAGTGGTCAGTGCTAGCGGATAGGTAGAACTATGGCTAGTTCCACATTCGTCCCCAAATGGGAGTATTGGCTTAATACATTCAGTGCTTGGGTCTTATAGCCAGACATGCCTTTGTGCATAGCTCTCTACAAGATGTGCTTGAAGAATTTTTAGAACCTCTTTGATTATATAATCAAAGAGCAAATTCCTCCTTTCTTTAAGAATTTGTACTTTATAAACTATGTCTACATAGAACAATTTAGTAACCTTTTGAAAATATATGGCAGCTGGTGTAATAAATGTCAACTAAAGTAGAGTCCTATTAAAGTTTTTATTACACTTTCAAATTGAACCTCACTGATGAATAGATTGTTGTCATTTCTGTCATCAGCATCATTTTTAAGTGATGTTCTTCTCTGCCTCCATTTGGTGGTATCAGGACTAACGAGACTGTCTCTGCAAATATTTATAAGACCATTCGCCAACTGCTCCTAAATAAATTATGCCTGCTATTTTTTGTCCAAATGGTAATTGTAGCATTTCAGTCCATTCTTACTAATCTCTCAGTTTTGTTCTGCATTCGTATCTGTGTGTCTATGGTCTGTTAACCGACTAGCCACTGAAGGATATGTACTGTATAGGCTCTTTAAAACCCTATCTGGCTTTATGCTCCTCAGGTTTTGCACTCTCTGGCAATAATGCACATAATTTTAACTGTGGAGAATGTCATTAAACTAAAATGGAACATTTACACAGTCTCTTTTGCAGAGAATTTTGGACTAGGAAAATGAATGTGTGTATCAGACATTTTACAGCACAGGAGAATGTGATTTATTGATTTCTGATGGCTCTGTTGGCATCAGTGTATATATTTAAAGTCACGCAGCCTTTATAAATGCAAATGGGAAAGGGCTTTCCGTCTTTTTCCTCCGTGGAAATAGCTCATACATTTTCAATAACTCAGGCTCCTCTTAGAGATTGCTGTATCTACTGTATATATTGATTTAAAAATTATACTGTTATTTTATTCCACGAATAGCATATATAATGAAATGTCAATTTATCTAAAAGATTATAAAATTCCAAAGTATTAAAGATATGAAAAATACTAGTATCTTAAGCCTTTAGGTAAAAGTAAGTGTGTACTTGAGATGTAATTATTTTAATGGAACTGACACTTTGGCTTTTTCCCTGAATCTGAAAGCGTATCTTAAAGTACTTAGAAAATCCATTATTTCTTCTTGCCTAAGTCACTTACTGGTGATAGTAAATCATACATAGTCAAAGATATTCTTGCAGACCATGCCTGGATATTTCCATTCTCATCATTTGGGCTTTATGGAGGGTATGGAGGTATATATGTATTATTTAATAATATGAAAATCACTTATGGAGGAAAGTAATTTCATCTGTATATTATTCATTTCTTAGCTAACTGATAGTTAACATCAAATCCTGGTTATCAGTATCTGCTTCAGTGTATGTCAAATAAACTATAGACTAGATTGAATTACAGATTTGCAAGTAATTGCATGTAATGGGCAATCCAACAAACAGAGCTTATTTTAGTCCCTTGAATAAGGTGCTGACGGAGGAACACAAATTCATTTAACCTGGAGAACATACTATTCTGTGCATTAAATCACTTCCTCCTCTTTTATTAACATATAGGGTACTGAGTGGCAACTTCAGGGCCTTGAAGGCTATCTTTGGCTATGTATGCTCCACTATCACTAGCATATCGGATTATGAAATATTTAATATTGACATCCAATATTTATATAATTACCTTTTTGTTATATAACTTATTTAATAATATATGTATGTGTAATTCTTAGCTGCCAGTTTGTATAGAAATAGTGAATGAGGGACTTTAAACTTGCTAAATCATAAATATGAAAAAGAGATTACTAGAGTTTGAAGAAGGTAACTGTGAATGTGCAGATTGCACATTAGTGCCTATCATTTTAGCAAGGAACATTCTAATGACAAGGTCACCATTGATCATAAGGAACAGGCGTCATACAGTGACTCACCCATAAGTTAGGGTCAAGGGTAGAAGGAAGAAAACTGGTTTCACTTATAAAACCACCTTTAGAAGTCCTAGTAGTTATTAAACCCTGATTAGAAAATATAGTTACCCGAGACAATACTTTGATTCCATTTTTAAAATGTATTAAAGTTTGTTGTAAAGGAATAAAGAATCAGTTATAAGCAGGAAGTCAACAGTATGGTAATGTTTGAACCTCTGGATTAAGGTGGCAGTATAAATATGCATATTAAGTCCCTTTGCTGTTTCTCATTTGCCATTAAAGTGACACTGGCTTTTTCCCATTAATGTATTTCTTTGTCAGTCCTGGAACCTAGGGGAACAATCCCATCCAGGTGCCAAAAGCTATGAGGAAATTCTGCAGGAGACAATGAAGGTGAGACTAGACTAACCCTAGAGATGATGGATGAGAGTGACTGCCTGAGAAGGTCAACTGGGGCTGTGACTGAAGGGACTGCAGATTCGGCTGTCTACAGCCATCTCTGAGTGATGGGGGCCAGAGGCAAGGGTGTAACAGTCAGGAGAGGCAAATCTCAAACCACTCTTGCTCTCTGGGAATTTTCAGCAGGATTTAGTTTCTGTAACAACAGGATCTCATTGCAGAAAATGTTTCCCGGCTGTGCTTGCTATGGGGTTGCCTTGTGTTCTATGCCCACAGGCTGGTTGTTTTGGTAGCTGAAAGGAGGCCCAGACTGACTGATATATTACTAAACATATGGGTGAGATGTTCTTTGTTAAAGAATCAATCGCTACTCCTCACAAGTGCCAAACCTCTACTTGGGCTAGCATCAGCTAGGGCAAACATGCACTTTTTCCTGATTCTTCATCTGAGCCTGAAAGATTTGTACAAGGTCCAACAGAGTTTCTGACAGATATCATCTCAATATCTATTATTGATCTAACACCTACTGACCTTGCTGTCTCAGAATGAAAAGACAGAAATCAATAACTAGACATAGAAAATATTTGGCAGTTCAAAAAAGAGAACCAATGTGATAATTCAGAGAGTAAGACTCTCTATGTTACTGTTACTGAAGTAAGATGAAAATGATCTTGACAGTTTCTATTAATAAACTGAAGGTGATTCAAAATAATTAATTTATAAATATCAATTGAAGTTTTACGGTGGGCTATGCCACGTGCCAGGCATTGGGGATATTATGTTACATGGATTGTCACGATTCCTTCGTTAAGCCTATAGTCTAGCAGGAGAAACAGTGTTAGAAGTAGTAAATGTGCATGAAGCTCCCTGGGGTTATAGTTTTGAAGAAGAGAGCTTCTGAGCTGGTACATGGATAAGCTTGATGCACTTAAATTATTTACAAACTGTTTGATGCTTTGGAATCTTAACATTTCTTAGACAGCACCAGACAAATGCTCTTTGTCTATGGTGAATTCTTCCCCACCACTGAGGCATGTGGTTTTCCAGTCTGGCTAGTGAGCACAGGCGCTGACTGGTTCTGGCCCCATAAGAGCCAAGTTCATTTCAGAGCCTCTGTTCATTTCAAGTGGTCCTTACAAAACCTCTGGTAATTTTCTCACATTCATGTTCTGATAGTTCTGATCGATACACAGCTGAAGAACTCCAGAATTTTCTCTGCGTGAGATTTTATCTTATTTGGTTCTCTTCCTGTGAACTATAACCACCTGTTTTCCCTGACTCACCTTCAGCATCTTGTTAGCCCAATAGATTGATAGTGGTGCCATATTCTGAGATTGATAAAACTGGAAGAACATGTAATGTGGTTTGAATGTGTGTGTCTCTCCAAAACTTATACATTGGAACTTGAACTCCAAGCTGATGATATTAAGAGGGGAGGCTCCTTTGGGAAAGTGATTAAATTATGCAGACTTCACCCTCATGAATGGGATTAATTCCCTTATAAAAAAGTCTTCAGAGAGCTGTCTGATCCTTCCAGCTCTTCTGCCAAACGAGGACACAGGAACAAGATGCCATCTTGGAAGTCGACAGTAGCCTCACCAGACACCAGATCTGCTGGTGCGTTAATCTTGGACTTCCCAGACTTCAGAACTGCAAGAAAATAAATTTATATTTCTTTTATAAATTACCCAGTCTCAGATATTTTATTATAGCAGCACAAATGGATAAGACAGCATGTTTTCCATTTTGGACGTGTAGGATCTGAGGTATGTTTAAGAAATCTATTTGCAAATTGTGAATAAGAAGTTGGCTATATAGGTCTGGAGGTTAAACTGTAGTTCTAAGATGGAATTAAAAAGAATTTGGGACCACTGATGTATGTATGTTAATTAACACCATGCATATAATTATTAAGTTGTTAAGTATGAAATGGCCGATTTCCGTAAGTGCTAAGTTTGATAGTTGTTATCTCTGACATTTCACTTTGGCACTTCTTGTTTTATTTTTATTTTGAAGGTACATCCTCAGTCTTTCAAATGTGTGGGTTAGCTTGTGACCTTCAAATTTCTTTTTAGAGCAATTTTTGTGAAACCATGGATAAGTAAAAAATTTGTGTTATTTTTGAATATGAGTTCTGTTGTGGAACAAATGAGTCTGATGCTATGCAGAGAGCTTGAAATATCAGCAGAGTGTTTGGGAAGGATGTGGTAATGAATGCACAGTACATCCATGATTTGAGAAGTTCCATTCTGGTGATTTTAATCTTGAAAATCGGCCATGGGGGCGACCTGAGACCAAGGTGGATAATGATGAGCTGAAAGCTGTAGTGGAAGTGAATCCATCTCAACCTATGCATGAATTAGCAGCAAGGTTTGATGTTACTGTTTCAACAATATTGGACCATTTGAAACAAATAGGCAAGGTAAAGGAGCTGGATAGATGGGTACCTCATGAATTAAATGAACATCAGAAGAGAAATTATCTCAAAGCTTGCCTTTCTTTGCTGTCATGACATAAGGGTGAACCATTTCTATACTGTATTTTTACATATGATGAAAAAATGGATTCTCCTTGGAAATTTCAAGCATTTGGCACAATAGTTGGCCGAAGATGAAGTGCTTAAACACAGTCCAAAACTGAATATTCATCAAAAAAAGCTAATGGTGTCTGTTTGGTTGTGCAGTGCTGGTATTATCCACTACAGCTTCATGAAACCTGGTCAATTGATTATAGCAGATGTCTCCTGCAACTAATTGGATGAAATGATGAAGATTCTTGTGATTAAACAGCTGAAACTGCTCAATAGAAACAGGCCAATCCTCTTGCAAGACCACATGTCAATGCTGCTCAAACTATAGAAGCTGGACTTGGAAACTTCCTGTTATCCACCGTATTCACCAGACCTGCACTAACTGACTACCACTTCTTCCAGGCTTTGGACCACCTCTTGGAAAGAAAAATATTCAATTCTCAGCAAGCTGTGGAAAACACCTTTCTCAATTGTATATTGAGAATGTATGAACGGCCCTGTCAGCCTGAGCAATTTGTACTTGAAACCACTGATTTAATAACCTATTCTATAGAATGAGAAGAAGGCTTAAGACAACAGTGTGAGATTTCTAAATTTTAATGGCTGAATCAGAGAGAATGAGCTTGCAAAGGAGACTGAAAAGTAATCATCAGTGGAGTGAGGTAGAGAAAAACCAGGAGGCTATCATTGGAGCCACGAAAAGTGAATATTTGAGGAAGGCATGGTTTATTTTATACTTACATTAAGTGTTAAGTAAGATGAGGATTGAGAGTTATCTATCAGATTTCACATGTGCAGTCCACTGATGATCTTGACAAACACAATTTTGATGGCATTCTAGGAGTGAAAAATGAGTTTGGGGTGGCTTCGAAAGAGAGTGGAAGGACAGTGTTCGTACAGAACTCGTTCATATTCCCCTGCATGGGGAACAGAGAAACGCAGCAGTAGATCTTAGAATTTCTTGATGAATATATCAAGGCCACTGTTCATTTTTAAATTATTAGTATAAATGGGGTCTTTTCTATAATACAGTTGTGTTTTGTGTATATGATTGCTATTTTTCTTAGACATTTTACTGAATTTTTGATATTTTTTAATTGTTTTTCATTTTATGCTCGAGTTTTTCAGATAATTGTGTCACTTCTAAGAATGATAATTTTATGTCCATTCTAATTAGTATACTTTTTGGGAACCATTTCATTTGTTGATAGGGGAGAAATCTGGATTGGAGTTGAATGAGATGTGAGTTGAAGAAAGGAAGCAGAGAATACAGACATATCTGTTAAGGAATTTGGCTATGAAGTGGAATAGGCATGGGGCAACTGGAACAGCGTAAGTTAAGGAGAGAGGTGGTATCCAAATGACAAAAAAACTAAGGCTCTTGTGAACATGATGGATCAGAAAATCTACACTTGGAAAGGAGGAGAATGAAGAAAGAAGAGTGGACTGGGTGAAAGTAAAGGGATGAAGGGACAGCAGGTCATGAGTTCAAGAATAAGACTAGGGTTAGGTAGCATGCAAGCTGGAGGGAGTGAGGAAGGTCCGAGAGCACAATATGGTATAGGAATAAAAGTTATACTGATAGAGCCATTTGGGGGATTTCCCTTACTTTTTCCTTGAAGATCTACCATCTTTTGTCTTTTTTACAAAGTTGTTAATAGCTCCACAAAAAAATTGGAGTTTTTCTTTGTGATTTGGGGTTTCCTGTCTAGTTTAAGAATATACTCCCTACATTAATATTATACAAATATGCTCCAAAATATTCTAATCTTTTTATGTATTTTTACAGTTTTCCTGTTAGAGTTTTAGAAGTGTGAGTTCTGAGATTTGGCTTTTCTTTTTAAAGATGGTTTTGTCTATTCTGGGTCCCTGAATTTCCATAAGAATTTTAAGATAAGCATGTCAATTTTTATCAAGAAATCAGCAGGAATTTTGACAGAAATTGCTTTGAATCTGTAGATCACTCTGGAGGTTATCGCCATTGCTTGACAATACCGAGCCCTCTGATCTGTCAGCATGAGATGTCTTCCCGTTTATTTAGATCTTTAATTTCCTTCAACAATGTTTTTCTAGTTTTTAGAGTGTAAGTTTTACATTTCCTTTGTTACATTTCTTACTGTTTTATTCTGTTTAATGTTATTGTAAATGTCCTTTTTTTTTTCATTTTAATTTTGGGTTGATGAGGAGTCAGCTGTTATTGTGGTTCTCTTGACAAGTCATTTTTATCTTACCGCTTTCAAGATTTTCTCCCAGGCTTTCTGCATTTTTACTGTGATATGTCTGGGTGTGTATGTCTTTGCATTTATCTTAGTGATTGTTGAACGTCTTCAATTTGTTGCTTGGTTTTCATCAAATTTAGAAAGTCAGCCATTATTTCTTTTACTATTTTCCTCCTCCTTTCTCTCGGTCTTCTCTTTCTATCACTTCTACTATCCATGCATTGATGTACTTAATTGTACCCCACATTTCTCTGAGGCCCTGTTCATTTTTTTCATCCTTTCTTCTTTTTGTTCTTCGGAATGCATAATCTCTATCACTCTGTCTTCCAGTTTGTTGATTCTTTCATCTATCAGTTCAAGTTTCCTGAGCCCCTCTAATAAAATTTTCATTTTAGTTATTTTACTTTTCAACATAGAATTTCCAGTTGGCTCTTTATCATAGGCACCATCTCTTTTTGATATTCTCTGTTTGGTGGAACGTTGTCATCAAACCTTCCTTAATTTATTTAAGCATGTTTTCCTTTAGTTATTTAAGTATATTTAAAATGGCTGCTCTGGAACCCTTTTCTGTTAAATCCAATATCAGGGCCTCTCATGAGCAATTTTCTTGCCTGATTGTTTTCTAGACTAGGAGTCATTTTTCCTGTTTCTTTGCATACCTCTATATCTCTGCCTGTGTCTCTCTCTGTTTTTTTTTTTTTTTTGAAAAGTGGATATTTTAGGTTATGTGTTTTTAGACACAGGGCGTCACTATGTTGCTTAAGCTGGAGTACAGTGGCCACTCACAGGCAGCATCATAGCACACTCCAGCCTCAAATTCCTGGGCTCAAGTGATCCTTTTGCCCCAGCCTCCTGAGTAGCTGGAACTACAGGCGTGTGTATACTCCAGCACTCAGCTTAGGTTATGTCTCATAGAATCTCTATATATTGCTGCCTATCTTGTTTAGAGCTTGTTTTGGTTGTTGTTTCTTATTAACTTGTTTAGCGGCTTGGCTGGGTTATTTTAGTGAAGCTGATTTCTCTGCAGCATGAAGGGGCAGAGTCTTAGCCATGAGCAGAGTTCCCCTGGAACTTCCCATTTTTCTGATCTCTCTGTTAAACCACTATAAATAGCTAAGTAAAATGTAGTAATTACTTAAGTATTTTTCCTCTAAAGAGGAAAGTGTTTCTTTTGTGTATTTATTTATCATTATTTACCATAATTTTAGGAGTTTGTTTATATTTGCTTTGGGGAAGGGGATAATTAACTTATGTAAGGTTTTCAATGGTCACAGTACAATTACATTTGCCGTTCATAAACATTATGAAACTGTTTCTAAGTGTTCTGTTTCCTTAGTAAGCAACAGGGATAAAATTTTGGAGTAGATATAATGACTGTGCTTAAGATTTTACAATCTCCTTTGGCATCGCACCCAGAGTGTAGGTTTCAGTAATTGCTGCCTGATTGCTTTATTGTTTTCAACAATGCTCTGGGGCATAAATTGTTCCCCCGCCTGATCCAATTAAATTAGGGTCTCTTTGTAGAGTAGTTTTGAGGAAAGATTTTGAGGTGGTTTAAAATCCTAGGAGGGCTCCTTTTATCTATTTCTTCCCCTGATTCTCTCTGGTAAATTAGTTGACTTATAGTTTAGCCTGTTGCTCTCATAGAGCTACCAGTCTCCTCTTAATTGCTCACCACCAAAATCTCCATTGCTTTCAAGAGCAAGTTAGTGTTGAACCTCAGCTCCAGAGCTGAGGACAGACTTGACATTCCTGCTTTAGTAGCAGGGCACTGGGTGGGCTGGTAACCTCTGGGCATCTCAGCATGCTTCTCCTGGAATGAAACCTCCACCCTTTGGGTGAGCTGGAGTGAGGGCCTAGTGTTTTTGGCCTGCCATACATGGGATACAGAAACCAACCTAGAATGGTTACTGGGTACAGGAAAGGAGCCCCTGACCTCTTGGCTGTACTTGCCAGGAATTTAGCCTCTGCAACTCAGAGCTGGAGGGGGTGAGAGATGCTGTTGGCCTGCCTCCTCTCCTGCGTTACTGTATCCTTTGACTGAGAGTTGAGAGGAGATGGACCCCTGCCTCCTGGACACAACTGTTTGGAGAGGAGCTTCCCTCCCATGAACCTACTGGGTGGAAAAAGTAGGTCAGAGATGAGTGACATAGTCTCTTGCAGTGGTTTTCAAGATTTAGCAGAATTTTGGAATAACTGTGTCTTCATTTGCTATATACCCTTAGGGCAAATACCAGACACTTTAAATGGTTATTTTTTAAAGCAGTTTTCACCATTATGGTTGTTTGCTTGGGGAACAGATTCACAGAGCTCCCCACACCACCATTCTGGAAGTGGAACTCCACTCCCTTTAGATTTATGATGTAACTTTTATAGATAGTAATAAATTATGGTTTAAATTTGTTTTTCTCTTCTATATTACCAAGTATGCCAGGGCCATTTGTTAAATAAACCACCCTTTTCCCCGAAGTGACATATTAACAGTGCATGCGTATTTGAATATGTGCGATGATGTAGTAGGTACTCAGTAACTATTTTTTAAATGAAATTCAGATTAACATATTATTCCTATGAGTAAAAACGCCTCACAAAAACTGCTTTATATTCTCCCTGTCATTATAGATTACATTTCACCTTCAGACTTCAAAAATAAATGTTGCAATTTTGCTAAGCTTTTTTATATTACAATAGCCTCTAAAGAGAAGGTTAAAGTATAGATTATCTGAAAAATAACACAGGACACTTGACAGCTTCCATTGTTAATGCCTATATTAATATAGCAATTGTTTAAAGTACTTTTTCTCAAAGATGGAGAACATTTCTTTTGATTGTACTTTTATAATTATTTACCATAATTTAGTGGGGTTTATTTATATTTACTTGGGAGGATATGATAATTTATATTCGGCTTTCAGAGATCACAAAAAAGTTATATTTTGTTACTTATAAATATTGAGCCTGTTTATAAATGTTGTGTTTCTTTGATAGGCATTGGGGGTAAAATTAATGAGTAGATATAGTGCCTGAGCTCAAGGATTTTATAATCTAGAAGGAGTCAGATACGCAAACTTAGAAAATGATGTGATGTTTTAAAACAGAAGTATGCTATTGATAAGCGTGACGTCAGAGGTGTTAATGAAACTTAGAATGTGTTTTGTTTTTTTTTTTTGCCTACAGTAGCTTTGCATCAAACTTTGCAGATTTGTTTTTATTCAATCATATTTTATTACCAAAATTTTGATTATTTAAATCTGTTTTTTTTTTTTACAATAGAGATATCATTAAATAAATGGTGAGTGATAAAATCTGCATTGGTAGAGCGTTGAGGAAATGCTTCAGGCAGTTCAATTTCTCTACTTTCTTTAACCTCCTCTTGGGATAGTTTCCAGAATGTTACTTTCTGTACTCTGTGTTCTCATTTAAATTTTTCTTCTAATGTTTTATCCAGTGAGAAATTGCATCAAAAGGAAAGGAAAAAAGCCAGGAAAAATCTGTTAAACTACATTGAATAAGCTATTGCTAATACTCAGATATTATTTGAACTGTTTAAAAGCTTAGGTATGTTTATTATGTTAACATATTTCGATATTTCAATACACCTTTGATTCTTAAGAAATTAGGAATATTTTTGTTTTCTGGATATGTTAAAATATGCATGCATAAAATTTATATTACAGGGAACAAAAGAACATTATAGCAACAATGAAGCTAACATCTATTAGGTTTTTAATATATGCTGTGGATATATTTCACTGGGGAAGAAAAGGTATTAGGATGCCATCCTACCAACTTTATATAAACCCATATCTAAAATTTGAGAATATGCTGTGATTTTTTTATTTAACTGAAAATATTTTCCTTATACCAAATGTGTATCTCAATTTTATTAAATTTTAAAACATGGTCAGTTAACTACTTGGTAAGGTTTTAACTTACATAAAATGGGCCATTTTCAGCAGCAAAGTCAAGTTTGAACTCTAGATTTGTTTTAGCATACACTAAACTGCAGTTAATTGCAGAAAACTGTTAGACCTCTTATATTAATCAAGCCCCCAGATTTACCCTGGCCATTTCTGATTTTATAAATGCCGTGTCTTACTCGATCATTGCATTTATCTTTCTTATTCTATAGGTTAGCCATTAACTAGAATAAGGGAATAATGAAAGGAAAAAAATACTCTTTTATTTTTGTGTAAAGGTTTTATTGAAGTGTAGCACACGTCCAGGTAAGTGCCCAGCTGATAGTTGTACAGATTGATGATTTTCAGGAAGGAGAGAGCACTCTTTACTACTCGTTCATACCCACACAAAGGAACCCACTGTCCTGACTTACCACTATCAACTAGTTTTGTCTGTTTTTGAGCTTTATCTACATGGGATCATTCAGTATGTATTCTATAGCAACTAGCTAAATGTGTGAGATTCATACATTTTTGTTGTGTGCAGTAGTAACTAATTTATTCTCATTGCTGTGTAGTTTTCCATTAGACGGCAATATCATAATTTCTGCTCCTTAATCTGGTTGCTGATAACATAAAAGTATTAATTTTGTGAAAATGAATCAACCTGTATGCTTATGATTTGTTCACTTTCTATTTATCTGTCTCTATATAGACATGCTACACTTCAGTTAAAATATGCTACACTTGCAAAAATTAAAGAAGATAACTATTCCTCTGCTTCTAATTTGGCTCTGCAGTGAGCAGTCTGTCTGGTTGCACATGCAACTAGAGTTACTTTGCTCCCTCTTGCCACCTCCCTTTCTAATCTCTTCCACTCCCACCATTACCCCCAGCTCCTTAGCAGGAGGTGATGGTGAGTCTGACTTAAAGGCTGAGTCATGGCCATTGATCTAGATGAAGTGTGTTATTTTCTCCTCCATTTGTACCTTGTTTCATTGGCACCTCAATGAAGTCAGCTAGAAAACTGTTGTTAGCAGTGGTTTAAGAAATTGTAACCACTGTTAGAATGTCTTGACTAGAAAGAATTGTTCATAATTCACTTTTTTTTTTTTCCATTTGAGGTTTCTCTTTCAGTTGACCATAGTTCACTAGGAAAGGGATGCTATGAGCTTCTGAATATGCTCAAAGACATAAAATGTAGACCATTCTTCTCTGTCTTATTAAAGACATATCTTTATAATCACCTTTTTAAATAGGATTGATTCCTACCAATATAAATTTTCCTGGAATTTTTCTCCTTTATTTGATTATCTAATTAATTTCCTAGTTATTTAGATGTATTTGTATTGGTAAAGGTTTAACAGATTTCACTGTCTCTTTTCTTTCGAACATGAGAAAAGTGTGTATGTCAAATTTTTGTCTTTAAACATATAGTTGAAATATATGGATTTTCATTTTACTTGACCATATTAAACTGAATTATTTCTTTATTGAATACTTCTTTGCTGCTTTTTCTTTTATTATTTTTAGAAAAAATTACAAAACCTCTATTTTATTAAAGTGGTTTAAATTTTTATGATAAAATAAATTTGTATATAAAATGCTGATCTTATGCATATTATTGTACTCTTTTCTCTAGGTTGTTTTTAAAATGTTCTTCTATTTTGACTGATTTATTATTTTGTTTAGATTTTCCATTTAGTTTCCTGTATTTTAGCCCAACAGAGCAATTTTGTCATTTTAGGATGAATGTAGATATCATGGTTGTTCTTGATTTCTAAATAAAGTAAATTACATCTTATGTTATAAGCAGATGTTTATAATTATTTTATTGCCATAATTTCTCCCTTCCTTTTGGGGAAATAGATTATTTTTTATTTCTAATGTCCATGATACATTTGCTTCCTTTTTTTTTTTGCCTTTATATGCAAATGTGATGAATATTCTTCGCATTTAATTTTATATTTGATTTTGTGCCATATGCTTCAAACTTGCTTTCAAAATGTACATGACCTTCTCCCCCAATTGTTTATAATATTTACATTAACTGCATTTTATTCCCGTTTATGAGGTAAAAACCGTATCATGGGTGATTTGAATTCCCAAATGACTAATTGTTAACTTGCCAGTATATGGTTATTATTTAATTAAATGGAAACATTTTTCAGTTATTATGATAATGAATCATGTCACTGGTAACTGATTTTTAAACAGCTTGGAATTTTAAAAGCCATCCCTCCCTTTATCATTTGAATAAAATTAGATGGTTGACTTGATTGTTTGCTCACAGAGCCTGTGTGTCCTGTGGGTGAGAGCATATGGTGTGATTAGAACACTCTGTGTCTGGGAGGGACCGTGGGGGTCCCTTGCAGAGCCAGCGCTGCATTGTTACGGCTCTTGCTTCCCCACTAATTTCTCTCAGGGCTCACACACTCACATTTTTGAGCTATTCACTTACGTATCGCTCAGCAATACAAAATGCTGTCAAAAAGATTAAAATGCTGAACATTCCTGCAGTTGCAGGAAAAAAATGGCAATACAGTTATAAAATATGCAATCTTTATTTTCTTGCATTTTCATACTATCTGAAACTAATTCTGCATACTCTTCAAATTTCTGGTTTATGGACATTAGATTATTCTTTAGGTATTGTTTGTTAAAATGAGATACAGAATTAGAGGGAAAATAGATAATGTTTTGACAAAAATTTGTGAACTGTTGATCCTACAGTTGGTATTATTTTGCTAAAATTCTTCTCATACCCTTTAAATGTATTTGCTCATAGTGGTTAATCATAACGTATGATTTGGGCTCTTTGTCTTCTACCTCATATATTTATTGCAATGTGTCTGCTTTAGAAATACACCTTTTATTGATGACAGAGAATATGGATGATGGTATTTTAATGGTTTCTCTCATTTTAAAGACTTGTATTATAGGTTTAGAGTCTAAATGATTGTTGCTCTTGGTATTTACATTGACACAGTTAAATAAGCTTTGACATTCATTGAGATTACTTACTTTACTTACAAGCCTGAAAACAGAGATGAGATGCGAAAGAATTTAGATTATTGGGGAAGGAGCCAATCATTTACTCTATTCCTTATGTCAGATTGCTCTCCTGTTTCACCTGTCGATTACAATACTGGCTGACAAAATGAGTTTCCTTGTGACTGCTCCAAAACAGAAGCTTTTAAAGGTAGTTTTCCTAAGAGGCTTTTTATCCCACAATTAGTATAAAACATTTAGCTCAGAGTACCAAGAAAGGCTTCAAGGATCCATGATACTCCTGAAATTCTGGGGGGCGTTTTGCATGTGTGCATATTCATATGTTTGTGTGTATGTATGCATTTGTTTCATACCTTGTTTTCATAGTGCATTAGTCAAGGTAGAGGCAATGTTATTGTAACAAAGAGTTCCAGAAAAGGGTGGCGTAGACATGACAGTAGTTTTTCTCTCACATGACATTCCACAGTAGACAGTAAACCCATGGCGGTTTGACAGTTTTACCCTTAGAGTTGTGCGGTACTTCCCTCCCTTCTGTTGCACCTGCTGCCAGGCTGTTGCCCTCATTCCCAGTGGTTGAAGGTGTCTCATCCTGGGTCTACATGACCTGAAAGGATCGTGGAGGGCAAGTTTACAGAAGTAATGCACAAGTCACACGTATCACACGTGCTCATGTTCCTTTATTGAGAACTGAACACATGACCACAAATACCTATAGCAGTGTCAGGGAAATGTCATCTCTACTGCTGCTCAGACTCAGGGGAAATGTTTGTTACTATACAAGAATGAGAGGGAGAATGGATACTGGGAGACAATCAGCAGTCTGCCACGTAGAGTTTTCATCCATCATCTTCATCAAATAAAGAAAAGGTGTTGTGAACTCAAAACATTTGAAACCACTGTTGTAGAGAAAAAACTGCCCCAGGCAGTGACCTTACTTTTATGTATATTTTGTAAAGCCCTTTTACTGTCTATAAATAAGTCACAGAAAATATAACTTTCCCACATACATATTCTTAAAATAAATACTGTTATATATAAAATGTGTTTTATTATATACATGTTATATATTACATAAAAGAAATAAAAGGGAATTCCTAATAATCAAACCTTATGTGTTCCAGCATGTCCGTGGTCAGTCATGATAGGGAGTAGGCGACCTGGACAACTGCACGTGGACATCAGATGACCATGACTGTCAGAGCTGCAGTTGGAGACTAATACACATATAGTAGAATATTGATAGAAGTACAATAAGTGGATGTTAACTTCAGTAATGTAATTTTCCATGAGCAATTTTTATAAAAGTTCTGAACACAGCAAAGTGCAGTGTTCTCTCAAAATACAGGTTAGGTGCATTCTTAGAAAGAATATTCGGTATACCAGGGCAGTCTGGAAAGTATCCAGCCATGGATACGTGGATACAATGGCTGGATATTTTCAGGACAGCTCTCGTATATTAAAACCCAAACAAAACTATGGTGTTCCTTTCTATTCTCAGATCATCATCGTAGGTATTTTACTTGCATATGTATCAGGTGAGTCATTTGTGAGGCATATGAGGTGTAGGAAAATCCCCCCTGATGGGTGGCTGTATGCACGTGTCAGGGCCCCTGTATCTTTCCTCCTCACCCACAAAAGGCCAGAAATGCCACCTTAATTGTGTAGCTACCTTAATTGTGTACCTTAATATGTAGCCACCTGCCCTGGCTACATATACACCCAGTACACACAAACATATTGCAAGTGGTGCTTTTTATTTTTAGAAAGATTTTCTCATCCTTGCCTTTTGCTCTTTCAGTTTTGTTTTGTTTTGTTTTGTTAGACAAGGTCTCTGTCACTCAGGCTGGAGTGAAGAGGATGATCATAGCTTTGCAGCCTCAAACTCTTGGGCTCAAGCAATCCTCCTTCCTCAGCCTCCCAAGTGGCTGGGGCTACAGGTGTGCACCACCATGCCCAGCTGTTTTTTATAAATTTAAAAAAAAATTTTTTTTAGAGAAGGGGTCTCGCTGTGTTGCCCAGGCTGGTCTAAAACTCCTGGTCTCAAGAGATCCTCCCACCTTAGCCTCTCAGTCGAGTTGTGGGAATGACAGGTGTGAGCCATTGCACCCAGCTGTCTTTCAGTTCTTCCGTAAGAACTACATATTCACACTCTCTGTTGCTTTGCATCTCAGCAAACTCTGTCTGTCACATTTTAATGCAACACGCCTTCAAGGGTTCAAATTATATTTAGTATAGGCAGCTCACAGGGCCCTAAAATCATATCACTCGCTGAGTAGCTCTTAGTTCCTTCCTAAATCCCTTTCACCCTGTTTCTGTCCACTGTTACTTCTTTGGACCTAATCACTGTCACTATTTTTTTTCCTTTGTTCTACCCATGTCATTGAACATTGGATCTGGAAGAAACATTAGAGATCTTCCATTTTAATCACTTTCATATGGTCGTAGTAACTTGCCCCCAAACATATGGTTCTAACTCTAAAGCAGGTCAGAAGTATTCCTTATTGCTCCCATATTTCTCTTGAGAAGCAAGCATCCTTTTGATCCTGTCTAGGTTTCCCCCAACTCAGCTTTAGACCACTGATTTCCTGGGTTGGTGGTATTCTCTGGACCTGTGGGGTGCACATCCCCCAGCCCTCCTCATGCATCCCTCCTCTTCCTCATCCTGGTGTTTCTCTCAGTGTGGCCCAGGATGAATTTATAGTAGGAGAAGAACTTAAGTCAGCTCCACTCTATCCCTATTTGGTTAAATTGGCTTATTGTCATCTTAAATCGTGTGTGTGTATATGTGTAGGAACTTTTTCAAGCCCTTGGTTCATTTTTGGCAAACTGGCTTACTTACAATTAATAATTGGTAAAGTTAGCTAACTGGGAAAAAGCTGAGTGTATTTCTTTGAAGTATATGGAAAGTGAACAAAGGTATAGGTTCTTCTACCTGGTAGAAGGCCCCTCTCATCCCTCAGTCCACCCTCATCAGAAACTGTCTCAGGAAAATAGACAAGAAGGTCAAGCAAGGTCTCTAGGTTTTACTTTTTATTTTACTTACTTTATTCTTTCTTCCAAAAGGGTCATTGTTTCCATGCTCTGGGACTGAATATCATAACTGGCTTGTGCACATGTGGTTGTGTTAATTTATCCTGGGTCTACATGACCTTACTGAGACTCCTTCATCTCCCTATTCTTTCAGGATTTTTGTCCTTTTTCCTGCTTCTAAATGAGCAAGTTCTCTAAAAACTCAAAAAATTCCTTCTTTGCACTCTGAAACCAATCTGGCATGCACAGCTCTACCATATACATTAGCATATAAAAAAGTAGGCCTACACATTCTGTCCCAATGCTATCTCTTTGCTTGTCACATTAGCCTTTTTAAATGTCATTTATGCATTTTACACATTCAGCTTAGCCTTCTGTTATCCCTTAAGCCATGATAATTGGAAGGAAGAATGATTTTGCTGTAGGGAATGAGTCCAGTGTTGATTTGTAATTATTGAAAACCTCAGTGTGATTCATATCTAAAACATCATCTTTGTGTGACTAATATTTTTGTCATTAGTGGTGTTTCTATTTCTATCTTTAGTGTTAGGAAGGGTAATATTTTTAAATCAAATATCTACAGAAAAACCAAGGTGTTAAAACTTCTTTTTATTATTTATGATCTCTTTATATTTAAAAAGTATTGAAAAAATATAAAAAATGATACTTTTGAGACATAAGTGAAGAGACAAGTGCCAGACAATAAAGAGAAGGGGGATAGAATATGTTCTGTATGTCAGAAATGTCCCTGAGTGTGGGCCCTGCATTTGAGCACACACTTATTTCAGAGGTTCTGGAGAGCAAAGGCAAAGGACAAACACAAAAAGTCACATCGACTTCATTTTTAATAAAAGGAATCATTGGTTTTTGTGTCAGAAACACCCAGCAACACTTGAATAATGTTTCAATGGCAATTTTGTAAACCTGGCAAGGACCTTGTTCATAAAGGCCACGTCTTATTCTTGCCTTTAACAATAACTTGACAGTTTATTAAACTGAAGTTTGTGAAGATGTGTCAATTTACAGCTAGAGGGATAAAGTAGATTCTAGGTCTATAATTCTGTAGTGCTCTGCCCTGCCATAGCTTAGATACCATAAGGCAACATTTCTTAGAGTGAACACGATCTGTAGAATATCAGACTCATAGAATGTTCTATGGAGAGCAGTTTTCTGAGCTTTCAGGAGTTCATGAAATGCTTTACTCATTTGCATAGTAAAAGTCCCAGAGCTCTGCAGTGAAGAAAACTGTTGAACTTTGTATAAATAGTGTTTCTCACACTTAATTGATCATAAAATCCTTTATTTTCTTAGGAATGTCTCATGGATTGCTACTGTAGTCTCTATTTTGGGAAATGCGGAAGTGAAAGAATGAAAGTTTGACCTGCTGCTAATCGTGATATGGGTATTTCAAAAGTCAGATGACAAATGAGCATTCTCTGTTACTAATAAAAGGAGAGTTGTGTCTTTTAGAATTTTCATTTCGGTGCTTGATGTTGGTGTAAGTTAGGTGGCATGTTTGGCATTTGGTGATGAAAATGTAAAGGTTGATTTGGAGTCTTTATGAAACTCTACCTTTATAGTTCCATAGGTTGAACTGTTAGTTTGTTATTAGTTTGCAGTCCAGCTTTTTTCATGGTCTTTGGCTTTCTTTGCAAATGGAATTTCTTTCTCCAATGAACTGTACAATATCTTCGAAATGGAAAATGTGTAATAGATTACTCAGTGTAATACTTTCTGGTTGTGTTAGTTTGGCCTTGCCCAGATTGCAAGAAACAGAAATCTGCTGGGGAAAAATCCTTAAGTAATAAGATGGGAGTGTTGAACATACATTGACCTGTGTTCTTTTGCTATGCAACTCTAGGTATCTTTGTTCCCCTCATGATATCTCTTTTGGTATTTCAGACCCTGTCCCTTCCCCCTACAAATAGAGGAAATGATTAATTGATTATCTTAAGTCATAGAATAGCTTTCTGGCACAATTTTAGCTCTAACACTGACCTCTAGGCCAATCGGCTATGGTCTGGGTAGTAGGACAAATTTTGCTCAACGATAAGGAGCTGATTTCTCAGTAGAGTAACAGTGACAGTAGAGATCAGGTGACCAGCTGGCACTAAAGTGACAAGACACTAGACTCTTAGGCTATGATATATCTCACTTCAAAGCAGATAGTTACTTCCAAACGTAGCTTCTTAGATATCATAATATTGGTGTTGCATTTTAAGGACATACTTGAAAATTCTGAGATTTAAAAGGTCACAAAGTAAGTACTTAGTATTATTATATGTTAATTTTACTCATGTTGTTAGGTAGTATGTTGGATTCTTTACATGTATTATTTCTAATTCATTTAACAGCTTTGCAAGTATACTTACTTTCCCCATTTGAATAATGAGACAGTGACTCAGAGGTGTCAGAAACTGGAGCGTCTTCAGACAGCTATGAAGACACAGAGATAGGTTTAGTGGACCAATTTTCTGACTTTAAATCAAGTTCTCTTTCCACTATGACATGTAGGTCACTTACTTAAGGAAACTAATATGGAATGTCTTGAATATATCAAAAAGCTGCTCCCCTCCCCCATAGAGGATACTGGAGGAACTGGGATATACATGAAATTTAGATCATACCAGATTTAATGGAAGGAATTGGACCTCCCATTTTCTGGCTTATGCAAAGGTGTTTGATTTAATTTAAGGAGATACATTGTCCACACTTTGTAATGTTGTATTACAGTAACATAACTGCAGTGTTGATTACCCCTAGGCAAAAGCTAAAATCCATTGTCTACTTTCTTTCTCGCTGTTACTTTGCATCAAAGATAGTAACCAAAAGTAGCTCCTGTTATCTGTATGTTCCTTATAAAATCAGTGTTTAAACAACCCAACAAAAGTATCAAAAACTGGGCAGGGTTACATAGATGCATCAAATAGTGATGCAACAAAATTAATTCATTCAGCATGCATTGAGCTTCTACACATTAGTGTATGCAAATCCTTGTCCTCATGGAGATTATAACCTACTCTTTCTAATCTATCTTCTTTGATAATACTGCTTGAAGTCCTGTATTCTCTCCCTTATCCCTTACATCCAGACACTCAAACACACCTGGGTTGTCCACAGATAATTTTGCCTTGCAACTGATACAGGAGAAATAATTCAAGTGAGTTTTCTTCACTTTACCTGTATTAGTTTTCTGTGCTGTGTAACTAGTTACCACAAATTTAGTGACTTAAAGTAATACACATTTATTAGCTCCATGGGTCAGGAGTGAGTGAGTTAGGTTTCCTTGGTCAGGAATCAGGGCACAGCTTAGTTGATCTCTTGGTTCAGGATCTTAACAGGGTGAAATCAAGGTGTTGGTAACTTCATTCTCGTCTGCAGAGCAGGGTGGTTCTCCAAGCCCATGGAGGTTGTGGGCAGAATTCAGTACCACGGTCGTTTGTTTCTTCGAAGTCAGCAAGAGAATATTTCTGCCCCTGTTGGCTAAAGTGACTTCTTTATATAACCAAACAAAATCAAGGGAGTGACAGCACATCACCTTCCCAATTTTCTGTTGGCTAGAAGCACATCACAGGTTCTTCCCATGCTTAACAGGAGGGGATTATACAAGTGTGTGACTCATTGGGAGCAACCTAAAGTGTGTCTGTCACACCCCCTACTACTACGCATCATAATTTCACCTAAACTTTTTGAAAATGTTCTCTAAACCAGCACTGTTCAATGCATTTTACATATATTTGTTCATTTAAAACAAAAATTCTATGAAGTAGTTTGTCATTCATTGTTTACAAATGAACCATAAAGAAGTGGATCTTTGTCAGCTAAGAATATCCATCCAAAAATAAAAATAAACAGGCGAAAATGACAATCTTGATGCTGCATATTCCTTCAGCTGCTACACCGTCATGTCATTTCCCTTCACAGCGAGGTTCTTAACCTCCCCTTTTAGAATTCTGGTGGCTTTTCCTTATCTCCTCACCCCAGAGTCGCTGCACCCCATCCTTGATATGCATCTCTGCTTAGAAATGAGTGCCTTAGCGAGTCCTGCCTACATACACATGCACCCAAGTTTTCTGTCATTGAACTTTTTTTTCTTTATGGGCTTTAACAAAATTTACAATTATAACTTTATAGGTCAGAAACCATGTCATTTTCGTTGTTGTGTATTGTTGTATTCCCAACACCTAGCACAAACACTTTTTCAGTGGAAGAATGGATGCCTGCATGTTAGTTAAAGAAAGCCACATGGTATAATGGGAAGGGTATCATTTGGGGATGTCAAATCACTTCACTGCTTACCTGCAGCTATGGTATGAAGGTTTGTGTCTCCACCCACTCCTATAATTCACATGTTGAAATCCCAATGCTCATGGTGATGGTGTAAGAAGATGCGGCCTCTTGGAGGTGATTAGGTCAGAACCTTCATGAGTGGGAATAGTGCCCTTTTAGGAAACCCCAGAGAGCTAGCTAGCCCTTCCCACCATGTGAGGACACAGCAAGAAGGCACTATCTGTGAATCAGGAAACAGGCCCTCACCAGTTGCTAAATTTGCTGGTAATTTGGTCTTGAACTTCCCAGCCTCCAGAACTGTGAAAAATAAATTTCTGTTGTTTATGAGCTACTTAACCTATGGTATTTTGTTATAGCAGCCCAGACAGACTAAGACACCTAAATTTAGTGTTGTTGGCACTCAATTAATGATAGGTATTATTAGTTATAGTTTTTATTCAGCAAAAAGTAGTTCGAAGCCATTGCTAAAAGGAAGAGAGGAGGAAACAGGGCATAGATATTAACAGCTACAAAGGGGCAATTAAAGCCATACCAGATACTTAGGTTTGGGGGTTTTCCTTGCATCTTTCCTTTTCTGGGTACTTCCAATGCTATTAGAACAGACCTTTACCCTTTTCTGCACCACGCTAGGTGCTAGGCTTTTGTAGCAGCAGAAGCTGTCTGTCCATTTCACAGTTCCTGGCACGTAGTAGTAGATGATTACAAAATGTTTATTAAAGAAAGGAATGACTAATAGATAGTCACTTAAACACAGCTGTTCAGTGTATTACAAATGGAAAGTGTGATTCATTGATTCCCATTACATTAAAACATAACCTTTTTAATCTATACAAGAACATGAGTTCAGTTTTACTAAATAAACATTAGCATTCTGTTTCAGGGTTGGGTACATTGGTAGTTTGTTTCCTACCTCCCCACCAAGGGAGCATTGATGAAAATGCAGTTATGAGAGAGATTATCATTTAAGACATACACACATTATCATATTTGCTAAAACTTATTCAAATTTTATTGTCTGCCTTTGGGTCATTTTGAAAACATCGCTTCTCATAGAGACCTAACAATGTCCCAAGGTATGGCCAAGGCCTGTCCACAAATTTATTACAAAGTAGGTATGCTGTGCACATCAAAACACACTGCTCTAATTTGGGAGAATCTGATTAAAGCTTGATGTGTCAGTGGCTTTACTTTTGCCTTTAGATGTCTTTATTTTATTTATTTTCACTGAATTTCACCGCAGGCTTTGCCTCATCTGAGCAGGCTGCTAAAGCTTTGGAGAAATTACAGCACTTTGAGCAGCAAGTCCTCCCTTTGGAATTTGGAAACAATGGTTCT
Organism: Lepilemur ruficaudatus; assembly: GCA_963574885.1. NCBI lineage: Eukaryota > Metazoa > Chordata > Mammalia > Primates > Lepilemuridae > Lepilemur > Lepilemur ruficaudatus. Next base: position 1,784 of record CAUYRT010035424.1, on the reverse strand, counting down.
TAGGAAAAGTGTCAACATGTTAAAGTGTACAATAATATCATTGTAAAATAGTGTTTTTTTGTTGTTTGTTTTACTAATTTTGTATGGAACCTTAATGGAAATCCCCTAAGCCCAGTAGTTGAAACTCAATATTTAAACTCTTTTAAGGATAAATACTGAGGTGGTTCTTTCTTCATTTGCTTCTAACATTATATATATACCTCACACATAGATTTCTTTATTATATATGCTGAAATCCTTAGCAGCAATCATGAGAAAAACTTTATTTCTCTTATGACAATGGAATTCTTTTTTTCCATTAATTGGGGCCAGAGAAGTTGCTTGCCAACGTGTCTTATTCTAAAGAATGGCCTGCCCAAAATCTGATTGAACATCTCCTCTGCAGACAGGTCATCTGGTGAAAGGGAGAACAATTCTCTTGGGATGGGCAAGATATTCCATTCTAAAGGAGACCATTGTCTCAGCAAAATGGTTGGATTTCTTACAAATTGTGTTTGCAGAAGAAAAATAAAAAAATATTTGTATGCATATATACGTATATATGTGTATACATGTATCATGTATATGTATGTACATGTATAGATATACACATGTATATGTACATATCACAAAAGCAGCAAGTGGTAGAAAGAAAAGGAATCAACTCAGAGGAAGAAGGCTTTTATCGTAAAATCTACTTTAAAACTCTATCATAACAATGATGCCACAAAAAACTTTCTACTTTTCCATCTAGATATTTTTTTTAATAATATTTTCTCTCTCAAATTTTGTTTACTGTTGATTGATTTTGTGCATATCTTTAAAAATTAGGTGGAGGAAGGATGAAAACGATATAAGCATGCTTTATTTTATTATGCTTCACAAATACTGCATTTTTTACAAATTGAATGTTTGGCAACTATGCATCAAGCAAGTCTATTGGCATCGTTTTTTCAACACCAACAGCATGTGCCCACTTTGCATCTCTGTGTCACATTTGGTAATTCTCCCAGTATTTTAAACTTTTTTGTTATTATATCTGGTGTGGTGATACATGATCACTGATCTTGAATGATACTATTTTGTTTGTTTTGGGACACCATGAACCGTGCCCAAATAAGATGGCAAACTTAATCCACAAATGTTGTGTATGTTCAGAATGCTCCACCAACCAGCCATTCCCATCTCTCTCCCTCTCCTGGGGCCTCTCTATTTCCCGGGACACAACAATATTGTCTCCAGTAGGTAATAGTAATAGGCCGATTAATAACTGCATAATGGCCTCTAAGTATTCAAGCGAAAGGAAGAGTCACATATCTTTCACTTTAAATCAGAAGCTAGAAATGATTAAGCTTAGGGAACAAGGCATGTTGAAAGCCAAGACAAGCTGAAAGCTAGGCCTCTTGTGCCAGTTAGCCAAGTTGTGAATGCAAAGAAAAGTTCTTGAAGAAAATTAGAAGTGCTACTCCAGTGAACACATGCATGATAAGAAAGTGAAAGACAATTATTGCTGAAATGGAGGAAATTTTAGTAGTCTGGCTTGAAGATCAACCACAAAATTCCCTTATGCCAAAGCCTAATCCTAATGCTATAACTCTCTTCAATTCTCTGAAGGCTAGGTGATGTAAGGAAGCTATAGAAGAAAAGTAGGAACCTAGAAGAGGTTCCTTCATGAGGTTTAAGGAAAGAAGCCATCTCCAGACATAAAAGTACAAGGTGAACCAGCAAGTGCAGATGTAGAAGCTGCAGCAAGTTAGCCAGAAGATTTAGCTAAGACAATTGATGAAGGTGGCTACACTAAACAA
>CAUYRT010035420.1:0-17002 GCA_963574885.1 Lepilemur ruficaudatus | reverse complement strand
GGAGGATCGCTTGAGCCCAGGAGTTGGAGGCTGCAGTGAGCTATGATGACGCCACTGCACTCCAGCCCAAGAGACAGCAAGACCCTGTCTCTAAAATTAAAAAACAAACAAACAAAAAAAAAAACCTCACCTGGGGTGACCAGAACAAAATATCAAGGAACCTGGCCCCATTTTAATGATGCCAAAAGGGTAACCTTTGAACTGTCTGTTTCTGTTCCTGGTTGCCGACCAGCACGATGATGGATGTGTCAGTTCTCACCTGTCCTTAAGGTCTTACGGGCAAAGCTGTTAAAATCAGTCATGAATCCCACAGAGTGTTTATTCTTTTGTGTTTTTGGTTTTGTAGCACTTTTATTTGTTCGTGTTAATTCTTTATGTAAGATTGGATCTTGGGATGGATCATTTACTCTCCTGTGTCTGTTTGATTGGACCGTAAGCCACCAACCTTGATTCTCTTTGTGAATTTCGATCTGTAGGGGATAATTCATTTTTTTAAATGACTCCATTTCTTATCTTTCTTTTCACCTGGGGAGGAGCACAGGCGAGCGGGAGAAATGGCTCCCTCTTGAGGTTCACGAACTGTCTTCTTGTGTGCACTCACTCTCGTGAATTCTGCTTTGTCGTGTGGTGTGTTGCAGCCGTTCAGCTTGGAGAACAGGACACGAGCACATTTCCATTAAGCTTGTTTTTGTGTCTGCAGCTAAGTCTGCGAACTGGGAAGTCACGTGGTTGGCCACTGTCGTGGAGCAATTTAACCAGTGCCCACCCACCAAAACAGTTGTTTATAAACCAGCCGAGCATGTGAACCCAGCGTGCTACGTTTAGGAAACCCTGCGTTCAGGCTGTTAGGTCTTACTCTGAACACAGGCTTGAAGTTTCGGAATGCTCTAGAAGGCAATACAGTATTATCACAACGTTCCAAGTTGTGGCGAAGGCTTCAGACTGCCCCAGAGGCCACAGTGGAAAATTGCCACAGTCACCCATAGTGGGCCTGTGTGTCACAGAAGGGGACGTGGAGCCCTTGATGTGTGACCCCAAAGGTACAAGAGGGAAGTGAAGTGATTTTCGGGAGACTGCCGTGCGCACTCTGGGGGCAGGACTCTCCCAGATCCCAGCTGGCAGACCTGCCACACCACCACCCACCATCCCCCAGTCTTTCTGGTTCACATCCGTGCCTTCTAGGGGCACTGAATTTCTTGGTTGGTTGGTTCGATGGCTTCGCAGTTGTTACCTGACTCTAACACCTTTCCTGCCATGGGGTCGGGTTCCCCCTCCCACTCCCACTCCTGTTACTCTGGGGATACTTTTTGTTTTTCCACTTCCCTGCCCACCAGCCATTCTTTTCAGACGGAAAGTAGGAACTTTCCGGAAGCTTACAGACTAGACTGTTCCATCTCACTGTATAATGTGCGTGGTTGTCGCGGAAGTCTGTTCACCCTGGAATTTGTTCATAAAAATCTGTGTTTAGAGCCCCTAGGCATTCATTGGCCCTCTATTTTGTTTGCTTCCTTTATTTGTATTTTTCTTGTTTAAAAGAGAAAATGGGGGCTTGTTAAAATGCAATTCCTGCTGTCCCTTCCCAAGGAGCTTCAGGTTTTGTGGTTGTTCGTTTGTTTGTTTGTTTTAAGTACTCCAAGGCTCTGGGGACTCTCATGTTGAAAACCGATGATGTAGGAACACTGTTAAAATATAATCCCAGGGTCTTTTTGCTTTTTTATTTGTTTATTTTAAATTTTCATTTTTTTTTCTTTTTTATTTTTTTCACCAGGGACTTTGGAATAGCTGAAGAGTTCCTTTTTAGGGTTAGAGCATTTTACCGTGTGGGGAACATGTTTCTCAAGTTGGTTGGCAACCAGACTTGTAACCCGGCGTGTTCTGCTGGGGATGCAGATTTTCATTCCATACGTGATGATGTCGATGCAGTCGTGTTACTGGAATCCTTGGCCTGCCTCTGTGCCAAATGAGCCCAGATTGCTGGGACTTTTTCCTGCAGAATTGAAACGATCGGAGTATGAAACTCTCGGTGTTTAAAAGCAATAGTGGAAACCGCCTTGGGGCCCTTTCGCCCTCCCTGGAGGTTACCATGGCCATCCTGTTATATTTCGTTACATTTTTCTGTGGCGTGGATGTGAGAGATCCCTGAGAAATACACAGTATCGTTTTGTTTCCTTACAGAAGACATAACCTTAAATGTTGCTTTGTCACTCAAGGGTGTCTTGGATATTTTTTATATTGGGATGCAGAGATCTCTCTCTCTGCCTGCGATGTTACTGTTACGTTACGTTGATGTTACGTTACGTTACGCTTCGCGCCTGCGGTGTGGATACACTGCAGTTTCCAGAGTCATCCACACGGGTGGCTATTTCTGTGTTTCTATGCTTGGCCCTGACAAAACAATAATGGTAATGAGCTTCCTTCTTCTACCTGCCCACATGCCTCGGGCTGTTGTTGTGTAGTAACAGCAGGAGCTCTTGCCAGCTCCTGGAATGGCATGCCTTCGTTTTCCCCAACTTCCTCTCCAGTGCAGTGGGGTGGATTTGGGGTTTTATGTCTTCCCCCTGTCCTGGCTCTCTTGCTGTTAGCTGCTTATCTACTCTGTGCTTAGACATTAGAGACCCTTAGGTATAAAATCAGAGTCAATAATAAGCCCTGAGAGGTTTCTCTTAGGGGAAAAAAAAAAGTGCAGGAATTTTAATGCCCAGACATGATGAGCTCTGTCTCGACGGCTTGAAACAATTGGTTTTCGTGTTTTAGCTTCCTCCTGGGATCCGGGATGGTGTTTTTGGCAGACGAGGGTGCTGCCTGGCTGGGCTCCAGATGGCCAGCATGTGGCGGCGTTGCATGCAGTTTTGAGAGGGAGATCCACACACACTTGGGTCAAATTTCCAGGCAATGAAGTGATATCAGACTGATAGGTCCATCTGAATGCTTACTAAAGCAGAAGAGACAACTGGTTTTAAATTAAGTAATAATTGCTCTGGTCGTTGGATATCACTAAGCTGGCCGCAGCTGGCTGTGTCGACCCCGTCATTCCCAATGCACAGTGAAGGGGAAGCGTCATAAAAGGCACCGGATCCCGCAGCCGAGATTCCAGTATGGGCAGGACTGAGTAAATGTGCTTCCCCGCTGCTCTGCCGCAGGAGTCCGGCGGTCACATTCCGGGCTGTATTCTCTGAACACAAAGGGCAGCAACGTAGACATACGCAGCATCTTACAAATTCTGCTGCTAAATCCTTCAGTCTGGGGGTGAAGTCCACGGACTTGGCAGGAAAAGTGGATTCTGGAGAGACAGACGCTTTTTCTTAAGCATTTGGGAAGATCGCTTTGGGCTGGCGTTCCTGCTGCCACAAGGCCAGCAGGAATTGAGAGCTCTAACCCCTTCACTGTAGTGACCGAGCCACTGCCAACATGGGAGATGTACTTCCCGCCCCGCTACGGCCCCTCCTAGGGTCTCGCTCTGTTGCCCAGGCTGGAGTGCAGTGGTGGGATCACAGCTCACTGCAGCCTCCAACTCCTGGGCTCAAATGACCCTCCTGTCTTGGCCTCCCAAAGTGCAGGGATTACAGGCATGAGCCTCCGCACTGAGCCACGTGCCTTCTTAAGACTGTGCTCAGCCCTCCCCTAAAGAAACGTTTCAGTCCAGAGAGAATCAGGTGGGGCCCGAGTGAGAAAGCTGTCTGCTTGAGTAAATCTGCAGGGTTTATTCTACGAGAGGTCCTCGGCAGGGGTCGGCTTTCCCAGATCAATCACTCTTGCACAGTTTTGTCAGCCTGTCAGACCACTGCCAGGAAAGTGGGCCTTTGGTCTTTCCACCCAACTTGGGCCTCACTCTGCCAGTCTAGAGTGAACCTGGGGAGTTGTTCCTTCCCAGCCTTCACCCCTCTCCCCACTGTCCTTCATGCTACTAGTTGGGCTGTCAGGACTCCTTGTCTTGCTGAGAGATCGCCGCGGCCAAGGGCCAGACTCCATGTTCTCATTCCTACCTGGGACCCTGTAGCCAGATGGTGAGTAAGTCAAACCGTGTGCTCGGCGATCCCTGGTAGCCCAGGCTCAGTCGGAGCTGGGAGGTAGGGAACACCGTGCCCCAGAGTACAGGCCCCTGGACCTGATCTCCACCCCTGCAAGCCGCCCTTTCGTCCCGAGCTCTCTCTGCAAGTTCTAAGAACAGAGTTTCACTATGCAGAGGGTGTAAGTTGGTGGCCCACAGGAAACCATCCCAAAGACATGTTTCCATCTGATTCACATAGTGATAATTTTTAAACATCATCTAAAAAAACAGAATCACATAAAATTCCTGGTGTCAGCTTCCCTTGGAAAAATTGGAAGGATCTGCACCCCCGGCCCTGTGTTCTCGTTAAGAACTCCGTCCCCTGTGGGCAGGCAGGTCTTCTCGAATGTGCCACAAACCCACCCCACCCTGTCCTCTCCCTGTCCTGAGGCCAGCCGCCTGTTGACCGTGCTGGGCTTGCCCGCCCTGTTTCTCGAGTGCGAGGCTGGCTTCGTTCATGTCTTTATCGGCCTCCACAGTCATCCTCCTTACCTGGACCCAGATACGCACGTGTGTGTGCACGTTCACTTGAGCTTGTGACCCCACTGCGACACTTGTGTTATGTTGCTGGGAAAACTGGTCACCTGGGAAGGTTTTTATTCTTCCTGCTTTGCAGAGAAGTTCTTAACGGCCAGGGTCGCCTATTCCCTCCCGCCCTTTCTCCGAGGCCGGACCATGCGATGGACGCAGTGAGCGTGTGGACGTGATTGGAGCAGTCCGTGTTTAAAAATAAATGTCCTTCCTTTCAGATAACTAAGAGATGCGTCAAAGCTTCTACAGAGAAGAACAAGATCAGACTGCAAAGAGTAAGACACTTTCCCCGAAATAGAAAATTAGCTCGCTGTGTTTTCTTGCCTTCAATAGTAAGCAAAGCCCTTTACGTGTCCTCTGGTCCCGTTTTCACCTTTTCCCCTGCTTTTTCTGACTGTTGTTTTGATTCTTGCTTCATTTTATGTAACTGGGTAGCGGGCTTGTGTCTTGTATTTGTTTTTAGCTACGCTAACCCAAGGGTTCTGCGAGTAGCCTTTTCGAAGCTTTCATCAGTAGTAGCAGTAGCATTGCCACCGTCTAATGGCTGAACGTCCCATTGTGGTTTAAACCGGCCTTCCCGGGAGCCTGGCCTTGTCCCTGAATCCAGCCCAACCACTGCCCTGCACTAGCTGGGTGATTACTGTTTAGCGGCTCCCTGCTGAGCCCCCTAATCCGTTACCTGGGGTGTCACCACCTTTCCCTTCACACACAGCAATGGGGGGTTGTTGCTTAACTGCCTTCCCCACCCCCCCGCCCTGTCTGCTGGGTGTCTCCTGTGGCTCCACTCAGCTTTTGTGGGTCAGAGTTTGGGGTGGTTTTCTGCTTCCAGTTTATGTCATTCTTTACTGGAATTTCAGAGCTGTGTACGTGTGAAGGGGCCGAAGAGATCTGATCCACCCCTGGTTTCTAGACACCTCTGATTTCTTATTTAGCAGCAAGGCAGGAGACTACCCCCATCACCACCCCACAGCGACGTGGACGATCTCGGTGTTCAGACCAGTCACCTTCAGGCACCCTGCCCTTCACGTGCAGTCAGACATGACTTGCGGGACACTTGGCAAGAAACGTGAGCTCAGACATCTCCCAAGGCATGCCCCCGTGGCTCCTGTGAGAGCAGCTGGAGATTTATCGGGGCAGATTGATTGAGAACACTTCCTTAGAGACAGGACAGATAGCCTTATGCCCAAACCAAACGCCAGTTGTCAGGCCCCCGACCATTGGGGGGGCCCATCTTGGGTGGCCGATTGTCCTGTGAGAATCACCTCCTGCTGTGTTGGGAGGTGACTGTCCCTTGTGCCAGGCAGATGAGCTTGTTACACGTTAATTTAACATTCTGCGATTCCTCAGTTCCCCGGGCCACACGCCATGTCTTTGGTTAAGCGTTCCCACCTCAGAGAATACAGAAGAAACTGGCTGTCACCCCCACACACTCAGTCGTGAAATGACACTGCCCTGTTAGTGGAGAGATTACTGTTCATCCTTTCTTAAGGCTTAACCTTTCCTTGTATCCCCAGACGTGGTTTCAAAAAGAAAACTTTGTATTTTGGCTTTTTGTTTGTTTGCTTGGCTTTTGTTTGTTTCTGTGTTTTCCTTTATCCCCCACTGTTTTAAGACTTACCCAGCAGGTTCCCTGCCCTTGCCTTAACTCCATTTCAAAAGAAATCAAATAAACCTTGTCATCTGATAGTTTGGGGAGGCAGGGTGTGGAGGGAAATGTGTTTGTCAAAGGTGGGAAGGCAGAACCTGTAGTGTTTTCGTGTCCTTATTCTAGGATGGCTTTCTGGTCAAATAAACATGCTTCAGACCTAGCAGGGGAGGCCTCAGTCCAGGGGTGGAGGGCTGTCTCCTTTTAATTTGTGTCCTAGTTAAGTAAAAAAAATAATAAGCTTCGCCCCATGTTTAAAGATTATGTTTCAGTAAATCTTGTACCGAATCGCCCACGAGGTGCTGGGACAAACAGCCAATTCCTGTCCTGACTGAAGGAAATATAACAGATTAAAAAGTCACTCCTGACCGGGCACGGTGGCTCACGCCTGTAATCCTAGCACTCTGGGAGGCCAAGGCGGGCGGATTGCTCAAGGTCAGGAGTTCGAAACCAGCCTGAGCAAGAGCAAGACCTTGTCTCTGCTAATAATAGAAAGAAATTAATTGGCCAACTAAATATATAGAAAAAATTAGCCAGGCATGGTGGCGTGTGCCTGTAGTCCCAGCTACTCGGGAGGCTGAGGCAGGAGGATCGCTTGAGCCCAGGAGTTTGAGGTTGCTGTGAGCCAAGCTGATGCCATGGCACTCTAGCCCAGGCAACACAGTGAGACTCTGTCTCAAAAAAGAAAAAAAAAAAAAAGTAAACATCTTCCTTTTGATTTTGTGGGTGGAAAAGAAAAAGAAAAAAAAAGTGAACAAATCTCGAATTCTGGGTAGTGATCTGCGTGTTAGTTTCCTAGGGCGACCATGACAAAGTACAACTGAGTGGCTTAAATCGACAGAAATGCATTCTCTCATCGTCCTGGGGCTGGAAATCTGAAACCAGGGTGCCTGGATCTGTCCTTGTGTCAGCTTCTGGCAGTGTCAGGTGTCCCTTGGCTTGTGGCAGTATAACTCCAGTCTCTGCCTCCATCTCCCCATGGCATTCTCCGCATGCCTGGGTCTTCACACGGCCACCGTCTCATAAGGACACCGGTCATATTGGATTAGGGGCCCATCCCACTCCAAACTCCTGGGCTCAAGTGATCCTCCTGCCTCAGCCTCCCCAGTACACCACTATGCCCCACGAATTTTTTTTTTCCATAGAAACAGGGTCTCACTATGTTGCCCAGGCTGGTCTCGAACTCCTGGCCTCAAGCTATCCTCCCGCCCTAACCTTCCTTCCAAAGTGCTGGGATTACAGGTGTGAGCAACTGCGCCTGGCCCCCCTTTTCCTTTTTAATGTTAACTTAGCTATTTGAACACTTCTATTCCTCCATACAAATTTGAGGTTTATCAAGTGTCTGAAAAAAATGTATCTGGAATTTTGATTAAAATTGCTTTGAATTTATCGGTTAATTTGCAGAGAATTGACGCGTGAATAATATTACAATATCCTATCCAAGGGCGCAGACGATATCATTTTTCAGATTATCATCTATATCCTTTATTGGTGTTTTAATGATTTTTCCGTCAAGGCCTCACGCATCCTTAAGTCAATTGTTAGATACTTTATTGTTTTTGTTGCTCTTGAGATCAGCACAATTTTTTAAAAATTACGTTTTAATTGGCTGTTACAGTGTTAGTAAAGTGATATTGATTTTTGTAGGCTGATTTCATACCAACCATGACAAACTCTTCACTAAGAGCTTTCCTGCCCTCTTTACTACGAGGGTGAGAAGTACTTTAAAACATTTTAGCCAATTCTGAGGACCAATCGTCAATGCAAGCCCAATTGTAATATTTATCAAGTAATTAGCAAGCCTCTGGCGTCGGAGATAAAGGTGGGTGAGCGCTTTGCAGTATCTACCTCCGGAGCCTGCTGGCGATCCAATGCCAGTGCCACCTGAGTACGCGCTCCGGTCCCCGGCGGCTCGGGTGTCGTTCAAAAGCAACTCACACGGCCACAAGGGGGCGCGCTGAGGCCTCACGTCTGCACGAAGAGGGCTCCAGTGCGTGGAGAGAGTGTGGCCGCCTGGGGGCGCTGTTCTAGACATTGGGAATCTATGGAGGCCAGGAGCTCATATTCTGAAGGCGGAGGGGGGGGGTGGCGATGGAGACAGATATAGATCATTTCAGGGTGCAATAAATTCCATGGAGAAAATAAATCAGGTGACAGGATGGTGACTGAGGGGAGGGTACTCCTTAGATAAGGTGCTCGAGGACACTCCTCTGAGAGTCCATCCAAGTGTCAGGATGAGGGCAGCCGGGAGAGGACAGCTCCAGGCAGAGGACACGTGGCCTTGGGTTCTGGAGGGGACGAGGCAGGTGGGATTGAGGATGGGGAAGGAGCCGGCATGGGCGAGGGACGGGAGGGAGAAGGAGGCAGGAAGATTCCAGGGCAGGGCGTGGCGCGGGCCAGGGGGACTTGCCAAGGGAAGAGAGTGGAGGGCGGTGGCTTGAAGGACCCCCGCACGGGAGGAAAGAGCAAGGTGAAGGCGGCACTGGGCACATCTGCCTCGTGGGAGCCAAAGGGAATAGGACGGACTTTCACGGCTGTTTGAATTTGCAGAAATACTGGAACAATACTAAGAAATTAAAAAAAAAAAAAAAAGACCTTTGGAGGAAAGAGGAAGAGGGAACAGGGTGGACGGAGACAAGGGTGGGAGTGAGAAAAAGCGTCATCAGGCTGCCGAGGGGGGAACAGACCACAGACCGGGGGAGGCAGGCGCCAGCGCGTGGGGAGACGGGTGTGGCCATGATTCAGGGGTGGCGGGACAGATACGCCATGTCCTTTGGCACTTTTGTGTATCAGAGGGCCTGTGATTCAGTGTTCCCAAGGGCCATCTTGCTGGCCAGGGACGGTGGCTGCCATAGCTGGCCAGCCCCCTCCCCGCAATGATAAGGTTGATAACAGTGCTTAGTACGTGTGTGCCTGGCTAGTCTGTGCTCTGCACTTAAACTTCACAATAGCCCTAGGAAGTGGGTACTGCTATGACCATCGTCACTGTACAGATGTGGACACTGAGACACAGTGAGGTTAAGTGACCTGCTCAAGATCACGCAGATGGCATTTGAATCCAGGCAGTAACTTTAGAGTCCATGCTCTTAACCACTATGGTATCCTGTTTGCCAATCCTGGTGCTGTAGCCTTGTTCTCAGTTATTAATAATTGTATTGCTCTTTAGACTGGATATCTCAGTTGACCATGAGCAGACACTGACACCATAGTATGAATTAGTCAATCTCTTCCAATCACTGAAGAATAACAATCACTGCTATGGTCTAGGTGGGATAGGAGGTAAATATTAATAGTTGGGCTCTGGAGTTATAATGCCGGGATTGAAGCCCAGCACCACCATTTCCCAGCTGTGTGACTTTGGGCAAGTGACATCACTAATCTGGGCCTCAGTTTCCTCATCTGTGAAGTCCCTATTTCCCCGATGAGGATGTTGAGAGGCTTAGCACATGGCACACCCAGGAATTTAGAACCTGGGTCTTGAGCACATGCCGCCCCCACAAAGATGAGGAACCAAAAACAGGTTCTGTGAGGGGGAAGTTGAAAGAGTCTCCAAGGCCCAAGTGAGGATTTCTGGGACATGGGCCCAGGCGCTGGGATGCCGGGAGGAGCAATTCGTTCATTCTTGACGTTTCTATACGTTTGTGTGGAGGAAAGGGGGGACACTGAAGGCTTTGAGGTCTGTCTGCACAAGGACACAAGGTCCCCTGGAGGACAGGCCAGGGCACTCCTGGATGTTCCTCTCTTTCAAGAACATCTTTTCTTCCTGCTAGATGGGAGCTCAGACCCCCTGGGAGGGGTGCCTGAGCCTGGCGGGGCTGCTGGGTGACACAGGGTGGGGATGGGAGCCGGGGGTCAGTATAGATGGAGATGGGAGGTGTGCTTTGTCCTGGGGTGAAATATCCCAGAAGAGATACCAGTTCTGGCCCTGGCCCTGCCCCGTCCCAAGCACGGCCACAGCCCCACTCCAGTCCTGACTGTGCACACCTGGGACCACTGGTATGACCAGACCTGTCATTAAAATGTTGAAATACTTCCGCAGTTTTTGGTAAATAGCCACTACCCACTTCTGATGGCCTAGCCCCTCCCCTGGGACTCTCGGCCTCTCCACACCCCAGCATGAAAAGATCAACCTTGGTTCAATAGGGGGCTTCCCTGACCCAGCGCTGGGGGGACATTGTCCATCCTGATTGGTCCATCCTGCCAATATCAATATTTGCCTGGATCTTCCCCAATATCAATCCCTCCACCCACAAGTTCAGAGTCCTCAGATAGGTGTTCCCATTTCACACAACTCCTATGCATCCTTCAAAGCCCTTCCTTAAAGCTACTTCCTTCAGGAAGCCCTCCAAGATTTCTTCACCACCCCAAGAGTGGGCTCCCTAGACTAGTGAGCACACCTGGCTCAAATCCTCTACACTTGGGTCCTTCTCCCGCACTGGCGTGTGAGCATCTCATCTCTGTAGCCTCAGTACCAACGGCCATGCCAAGTACACAATAGCTGCCCAATAAATGTCACGGAGTGGGTGACGATTCTTTTGCTGTGTGATGACTTGTGTTGAGCTGATTATGGGCCACATTTGGTCATGTGCATCTCCCCTGGCCCAGGGATCTGGGCCGTCATTCCCGCAGGAGCCCTGATCGCCACCCCCACGCAGGGGCCCTCCTGGCTGGGACCGGCCCAAGCTGGGGGGAGGTGAGGACAGGATGTGAGTCCTGAGGGCGCAGGGTCAACAGGGCCGGTTCTCATGCTCTCTGGCCCAGGAGGAGCGATTCTCCATCTGGCAGGCCCAGCTGCGGTGCGGGGACTTGAGGACGAAGACGCGGCAGGAGAGAGGGAGGCTGTGAGGGGGGAGCCCGGGGTAACCGGGGAGAAGAATGACAGCCACGCGGTGTCACTGTTACAGACCATTAAATACAACTTATAAACAAGCCGGGTGGCGCTGCGCGGGCGGAGGTCAGGGGTGCGCAGTCCGGGCCCGGTCCTGGCGGGGGCTCAGGCTGCTGTCGCTGGAGGGGCTGGGCTGGCGGAGGCCCGGCTGCTTGTGGAGGCCACGCAGCTTCGCCAGCAGCTCCCGGATGAAGTCCTGGGGACAGGATGGGGGCGCTGAGGACACGGGAGCGGCAGGGGCTCCCCCGCCACAGGCCCTCGGCCCTCCTTCTGATCTCTGGTAGGGGGCTTAGAGGTGACAGGGGAGAAGCGAGGGCGGAGACAGACAGACAGACAGACGTGGGGAAAGAGACACAGGGAGAGAAAGATGGGATGGCGGGGGACGGAGAGAAAGAGACCGGGAGAGACGGGGCAGTTGGGGAGACAGCAGAGAGAAATGGAGGCGGACAGAGACCCAGACACAGGGGGAGAGAAAAACAGAGAGACACCAGAGACCACGGGAGGGAGACACAGGGACAGAGAAAGAGACAGAGACGCAGAGTGACGAGTGACATATTTCTCAGGCCAAGAGGGACCAGGAGGGTCCCCAGAGATAGAGGCCTGACACGGCTCCAGGGTAGACAGACACACGGTGACGTCTGTCCCTCAGGCTGCCCAGAGCTGGTTAGAGAAACATGAATATTTTTCCCTTTTAAAGCAGGGAAGGAAGTGGGAGGGTTGGCCGGTCAGCTTCCGGGCCTGGAAGGACAGGGGAGGCCCCCCTGGGGTGGGAAGGGAGGCCCGGGGTGCTGGAGGCAGTAGATGGGGGCAGACAGAGGGAGGCTGGCCCAGAGACTGGCAGCCCGGCTGAGGACGGAGTGCAGCAGAGAGGCAGAAATAGGACACAGATGGGGGAGGAGATTAGGAGCCCGGCAGCAGATGGGGTGGGAGAAAGGAGGGACACAAAGGACACCCCTGGAGACCAGAAGGAGCTATGAGAGACAGAGCTCCCCAGAGTTCCCTCTGCCTGTCCCGGGCATGGCCAGCTTCGTCCCCCTCCCCCATCAGGGTCCGGGGGGACAGGACAGGGCCTGTAATGGAGGAGGGGATACCCACCTCAGTGGGGTTTGTGCAAGACTTCAGGAGTCCCTAAACAGCACCCCCGCAAAAAAAATACAAACAAAAACAGTAAGTGACTAATACCTACTCCCCTCCAGCCCCTTCCCTCTCCCCAGAAGCCCCAAGGCAGCAAGACAAATGTAAGTCAGACTCCAGGGTGGACTGCCTACCTGGCTTCAAGGGAGGAGCACAGCTGGAGGGCCTAAGCTATGTGGGCAGGGTTAGGTTACTAGATTCAGAGAGGAGGAGAGGGTCACATAGCATAAGCCATGAGAGCAAGGACATGGCAGCCAGACTGCCTGGGTTTGGCTCCCCGCTCTGTTCCTTCTGAGCTGAGCGACCCTGGGGCAAGTGACTAAACCTCTTTGGGCCTCATTTTCCTCATCTGGAAAGTGGAGGTGATAATAGCACCTACTTCCTAGGGTTTCGTGAAGATTAAATCACCTACTTCCTAGGGTTTCGTGAAGATTAAATGAGTTAATAAGTGAAAAGCAATTGAACCAGTGGCTGGTATATAGTAAGTGCTCAATAAACACGTTAACTATTGCTGTTACTTTTAGGGAGGTGCAAAGCAAAGAACGAAGGGGCATCTCCCCGCCACCACCTACTTGGATTTTCCGGCTTCTCTCGTCTTCACTCTCTAATTCCAACAGTTCATCAATGTTGACCTCATCCGGCATGTCTGCCTCCTAAGGCGAGGAGGGAGGGTGGTGAGGGTCCCTGTCCCCACCCTCCCTTGCCTTTGTTTGGGGCTCTGGATGGGCCCCATGGGCCCCAGAGCCCAGCTGGCGGTTCCGGAGCAACAAAGTGGCAGTCAGGGACAGCACCGCCAAGGCGGGAACATCTGGGTGCTGGGGGAGGGGTGACAGATGGACTGAGGGAGGCCTGGGGCCCTGTACCAGCCGGACGCTGGGCCCACGGGCCCTGGGGGCCTCGGGGCTGGCACGGGCCTTTCCCCTTGGCCCCAGTTCCCACAGCGGAAACAGGCCTGGTGCAGTCTTGGAACGGCAGATTCTGGGATTCGGGAGAGGGGCTGGCTTCTGCCCTTTCAAGGAAAAGTCTTAGCGCTAGGTGCGGGGGAGGAGGCGTGCCTGGCAGGCCGGAGCCTGCTGGGGCGGCCCCTTCCCCCAGGGGACAGGACAGGAGGGGAGGGCTTGGGCCAGCCCCAAGGCCGAAGTGCAGCCTGGTGAGTCCAGGGGGATGCACACCCGGGCCCCCCAGTGTGGGTGGGTGGGTGGGATGAGTCATGTGTCCAACTTTGAGCGGCCAAGAAAGGGACACCTAGTATGTCCTCTAGGGGCAGTGGCCCAAACACAGGCTGGCTCAGGACCCTTGCCAGGGACAGGACCCAGCTGCTGAGGCTACAGATTCCTTCCTCCCCCCCTCCAAAG
The DNA here is from genome assembly GCA_963574885.1 of Lepilemur ruficaudatus. Classification (NCBI taxonomy): domain Eukaryota; kingdom Metazoa; phylum Chordata; class Mammalia; order Primates; family Lepilemuridae; genus Lepilemur; species Lepilemur ruficaudatus. The sequence goes on along the minus strand of CAUYRT010035420.1, from coordinate 3,401 downwards.
TCCTGTCGTCCGCCTCAGGGCTGGGTGGTCGGGGGTTCACGAGTGGTGAAGAGGGTTCGGCAGAGGCCAGACGCATCTATACGGGTGTTACACAAGTGTGAATCACTACCCGTGGGCCAGAGCCCGATGCCAAGGGTCCGGGGCTGGCTGCGGGTGCGGAGGTATGTGGCATCTATGGTCCCACAGGTGTGAGGTGTGTGGCTCTGGCTTGGGTGTGTCTGCTCCGTCATCCGTGTCCAGGGCAGGCTGTAGTGCCTGCCGCCTCATAGACGCCAACTACACTAGCAAACGGGTTCGTTCGCCTGTAGGAATGAGCCCTCTGAGAACAGAGGGACTGCCTGTCACTGTGTAGAAGGCCCTGTGACCGTGTCCGGCAGAACTGTACGTGTGTGTGGTAGAAAGTGTGACTTCAAGCAGGGACTCAAGGGATGAAGTACCCTGTGTCTGTCTGTCTGTCCAAGGGTCCGGGCTGGCTGAGGGTGCGGAGGTATGTGGCATCTACGGTCCCACAGGTGCGAGGTGTGAGGCTCCGGCTTGGGTGTGTCTGCTCCGTCGTCCGCGTCCAGGGCAGGCTGTAGTGCCCGCCGTCTGGGATGACCTCACATAACGTCAATGTGTCAACATAGGGAGCTGTCGTTTATGCCCTCGTGTGCCCATGGCCAGCTGTGGCCCCGCCACTGTACGTCCCTGTGTGCCTATAGCGGACGCTGTTTGATGTCTGGGTGCATCTCCATTCTCTGTTGTTTTGTGTCTCTGAGTGGCTGTAGCACCTGTCACTGTGTTTGTAGGTGGTCATAGCTTTGTCTTTAGGAGACAATGGATGGCTGTAACTTGAGTCATTTCATATCCAAGGGTGGCTATTGCCGCTGGTATTGTCTATATGTCACGACAGCTTGGACCGCTGTGTATCTGGGAACAGCTATAACTTGAGTCATTTCCTGTTCGGGTGTAGTTGCAGTGTTGTGTGTCTGCACATGGCTGTGGCCTGTGCTATTGTGTCCGTGGGTGGCTGTGGCTGCCGCATATGTTGATCTGTAAGTGACCACAGCTTGCATCCTTGTGAGTCTGTGTGTGGCTGTTGCTTCTGTGGCTGTGTCTGAGTGGCGACAGCTTCCGTCGCTGTGCACAGATGTGTATGCTGTTGCTTCCTTTGCTGCGCCCTCCCTGTGGTCGTATCTGCCCTATGGCCATGTCTATGTTCGCGTGACGACCTCCGCCTCCCCCTGCTCTGTCTGCAGACATGGCCGTTCTGGCTCCCCAGGTTTTCCTCCTCGCCCCCCATATGCTAACCCCTGGCCCTTCCCTGGTGTTTGGACATATCTCTGCCCGGTCCCCAGTCGTGTGTCCTCTTGTGCACACCAGGCTGCATGTGCACCAGCGAGCGTGCACCAAGACCCCAAGAGCGTAGGGTCCCGATGCCCAGGCTCGGTCTGTCCCGGACCACCCCCTCCCACGCCCCCCAGGCCCCCACACCCCTCCCGCGCCTCACCCTGCCGCGGTACAACTCTTCCAAGCGCCCGTCGATCCACTTTTCCACGTCTAGCCGCCGCTGCAGCTCCCGCCGGTCATACTTGACGGTGACACGCGCGTGCCGTTTCTGCAGCCCCCCTGGGCTGCCCCCCGGCCCGCGGGCCCGCGACGGAGACTGCAGCTTGCTCAGCACCCGCTTGCCCAGCCGCTGAGCTGCCATCCCGGTGCTGGCCGGCCCGGCACCGCGCTGTGCGCCTTCGCCTCGCGACGGGGAGCCTCTTACGGGCCGGGGCGGGGCTGGCCGGGGGCGGGCGCTTGGCTCGCAAGGGGACCGGCCCCGCCCCTCCCGCCCCGGGCCTCAGTTTCCCCGTCTGCAGTGCGAGCGCAGGCCCGGCGCTGGCTCGAAGCCGACAGTCACGGCCGGTTCAGGTATGGGCAGGGTCGGAGGGTCCTCTGGATCCCGGGGAGGGGCGGGGGCCCGGGACAGACGCTCGGGGACCCGGCCTGTCTGCGCCCTCTGGCGGCTGCGGGGGGCGGTGCAGGAACCCCCGCGCCGCCTTCGCTGCCAGGGAAGAAGGTCAAACCATTGCACTTTGAGCCATCACTTGTTCGTTCGTTCATTCATTCACTCATCCATCCATCCACCCGTTTGTTCATTTATTCACTCATTCGACTCAACAAACAGGCCGGGCGTGGCGACGTACCCCGGTAATCCTAGCACTTTGGGAGGCCGAGGAGGGAGGATCACTTGAGGCCAGGAGTTCAAGACGAGCCTGAGCAACAGCCAGACTCAGTCACTTCTGCTAAAAATGGAAAGACTAGCTGGGTGCATTGGCACGCGCCTGTAGTCCCAGGTACTCGGGAGGCTGCGGCAGAAGGATCACTTGAGCCCAGGAGTTTGAGGTTGCTGTGAGCTGCGAACACGCCACTGTACTGTGGCCTGGGCAACAGAGTGAGACCTTGTCTTAAAAAAAAAATTTTTTTTCCTAAAATTGATTGTAGTAATAGTTGCAACAATTCTTGGAATATAGCAAACACCATTGAAGTGTATGGTATGCGAGTTATATCTCAACAAAGCCGTTTCATTAAAAAAAGAAGAAGAACCACCCATACCTCCCCATTGCTCTGAGCCTAAAGGCCAAACTCCTTAGTTTAGCAGGCAAAGCTCTGCTGGGAACAGTCCCGTCTCAGAAGCTTGCACCGGCAGTTCCCTCTGCCAGGAGAGCTCTTGCCTAGCATGGCATCAGTAAGATACGCTCCTTTGTCTCCTTCAAACGTCACCTGTTCAGTGAGGTCTTCCCCAGCCAAGCTATTTCACACTGCAACTTGTGCCCCTTACCTGGTTCTGTTTTATCCACAACACTTACCACTGTCAAGCAGTTACAATTTACTCTTTTAATTTATCGTGTTTCCCAACTAGTGGTATACCAAAGGCAGGGTGACAGGAGTGGTTCATTTTGGGTACAGGCAAAAAAGGGGATGGTGTACTGCCTGCAGAGAATTTAAACTTAAAACTGACCAAAAGTTGGTCTAGTTTTTATTACATTTTCCACTGACAATTCTAAATCATGTTAGTAGTAAAATAATCCTCTCCCAGGAAAACAAAATCGTTTGTTGGTCTACTTTCTAAACAGTTGATGCAATTACCCTTGAGTTACAATAATATATATGCAAACTTCAAATGAGATATTTTTATTGCTTTATCCTTCAGTAAACATTATTGTTTATATTAGTTTTCTATGGCTGTATAACAAATTGGCACAAACTTAGTTGGCTTCAAACAGCACAAATTTATTATCTCATAGCTCCTGGTCCAATCCAGTCATGGCTTAGCTGGGCCCTCTGCCCCAGGCATTGGCCAGGGCTGCGGTCTCACCAGAGGGTCGACTGGGGAAAGATCTGCTTTCAACTGCTTGCAGCTTGCAGTTGTG
>CAUYRT010035419.1:0-12899 GCA_963574885.1 Lepilemur ruficaudatus | reverse complement strand
AGGCGGGAGGATCACTCAAGGTCAGGAATTCAAAACCAGCCTGAGCAAAAGCAAGACCCCCTCTATACCAAAAATAGAAAGAAATTAATTGGCCAACTAAAAATATATAGAAAAAATTATCCGGACCTGGTGGCACATGCTTGTAGTCCCACTACTCGGGAGGCTGAGACAGAAGGATAGCTTGAGCCCAGGAGTTTGAGGTTGCTGTGAGCTAGGCTGATGCCACGGCACTCACTCGCGCCCGGGCAACAGAGTGAGACTCTGTCTAAAAAAAAAAAAAAAAAAGCTTCTGGCCAGGCATGGTGGCTCACGCCTGTAATCCTAGCACTCTGGGAGGCCCAGGCAGGAGGATCGCTCAAGGTCAGGAGTTCAAAACCAGCCTGAGCAAGAGCAAGACCATGTCTCTACTAAAAATAGAAAGTAATTGGCTAATTAAAAATATATATATAGAAAAAAAATTAGCCAGGCATAGTGGCACATGCCTATAGTCCCAGCTACTCGGGAGGCTGAGGCAGGAGGATCGCTTGAGCCCAGGAGTTTGAGGTTGCTGTGAGCTAGGCTGATGCCACGGCACTCTAGCCCAGGCAACAGAGTGAGAATCTGTCTCAAAAAAAAAAAAAAAAAAAAAAAAGCTTCTGATGGGTAAATTTTGTGGTATGTGAATTATAGTTTAATTTAAAACAAAATGAAACAAAAAACTAGCAAAGGTGGCCTTGCCTTACAGGATCCTTAGCCTGGCACTCAAAGTCCCCAACCCATCTTTTCAGCCTCATTTCTCACAGTGTGCACCAACCACACTGTTAGGATCTCCCTAACATTCCATGTCCTTCCATGTCTCCATGCATTTGCTCATGCTGGTCCTGGGGTAACTCCCCATTGAAGTCTTTCCCAATCAGCTAGAATGGAATGGAAGGAATCTATTTAGTCCGTTATTTTGTTGTACCACATGTATGTCTGTTATGGCACATATTAAACAGTGTCTTGAATTATAATAATTTATGTACATGTCTATTTCCTATACTTTACCTTGAATCCCTTCAGAGCTATATCTTATGCATTTCTTAAGTCCTTTGTACCTAGAACAGTGGTACCTGGTGGGTATTCAGTAAATTAAAATGCACTTTGAATGTGAGAGTGAGTGGAGTGATATGGGAGAGAGTATTATCCCCTGAGAAGGGACTGAGTGAGGATCCTAGGGCTCTTATGACACATTTCTTTTAGGATCCAGAGACCAGGACTGGCTTGGTGTCTCAAGGCAACTCAGAACTAAAGCCTGGAATAGGAAGCTATATCCAGAGTGGACAGAAGTCCAGGGACTTGACTGCTGGAAAGGTGGGAACTTAGAAGTTCCAGGGGAAGGCGTGGTGGGAATGGGAGGGGGAGAAGAGTAAGAAGAACTGGGTTGAATGTAGTTTGGGAAGATAGGGAGGGGAAACATAATGTGCAAGGGGAAGCCAAGGAATCCCAGCTAATGAAGCTTCCCTTCCCAGGTGGTCAAGTGTCCCTGAAAGTCAGTAATGATGGGCCTACACTGGTTGGTGCAAATGCTTCCTTCTCTATTTCCCTGCACTTCCCTGGAAGCCAAAAGGTATTGCCGGATGGGCAGGTAATCTGGGCCAAAAACACCATCATCAATGGTGAGTACCTATCTACTCTAGGCCCTTATACCTAGGGCTCAGGTCCCCTGATATCCCCAATGAGCTCAGGGAATGCCCCCTTCTCCCTCCACTTTTTTTCAGCAAGTTATGTATGCAATATATACTCATTGTAGTAAAATTAGAAAACACAGGCTGGGCGCAGTGGCTCACGCCTGTAATCCTAGCACTCTGGGAGGCCAAGGCAGGAGGATCACTCCAGGTTAGGAGTTCGAGCTCAGCCTGAGCAAGAGTGAGACCCCATCTCTACTAAAAATAGAAAAAAATTAGCTAGCCAACTAAAAATATATAGAGAAAATTAGCCAGACATGGTAGCACATGCCTGTAGTCCCAGCTACTCGGGAGGCTGGGGGATCGCTTGAGCCCAGGAGTTTGAGGTTGCTGTGAACTAGGCTGATACCATGGCACTCTAGCCTGGCAACAGAGCGAGACTCTGTCTCAAAAAAAAAAAAAAAAAGGTAAAAGAAAGGCTGGGCACGGTGGCTCATGCCTGTAATCCTAGCACTCTGGGAGGCTGAGGAGGGAGGATTGCTCGAGGTCAGGAGTTTGAAACCAGCCTTAGCAAGAGTGAGACCCGTCTCTACTAAAAATAGAAAGAAATTAATTGGCCAACTAAAAATATATAGAAAAAATTAGCTGGGCATAGTGGCACATGCCTGTAGTCCCAACTACTTGGGAGGCTGAGGCAGGAGGAATGCTTGAACCCAAGAGTATGAGGTTGCTGTGAGCTAGGCTGATGCCACGGCACTCTACAGCCTGGGCAACAGAGCGAGAATCTGTCTTAAAAAAAAAAAGAACGAACGAAAAAGAAAGAAAACACAAATAAAACAAAAAGAAAAGAAAATTATAGTCCTTAAAATGGGGGACAGTGGACCTAGAAGTTAGACAGACCTAGATTTAAACTTGTCGCTGGTATGTGATCCTGGGCAAGTTACTTGATTGTTTTTTGCTTCTATTTCCAAAGCATAAAGGGATTGTTGTAAGGAAATGATAATGATAGTGATAATGGCCAGGTGCAGTTGCTTATGCCTATAATCCCAGCACTTAGAGTGGCTAAGTTGGGAGGATCCCTTGAGCCTGGGAGTTTGAGACTAGCCTGAGCAACACAGTGAGACCCGATGTCTATAAAAAGAAAAAAAATAGAAAAATTAGCTGGGTGTGTGGTACATGCCTGGAGTGCCAACTACTCAAGAGGTTTAGGCAGGAGGATCACACAAGCTCAGGAGTTTGAGGCTATGATGATGCCATTGCACTCTAGTCCAGACAGCAGAGCGAGACCCTGTCTCAAAAAAAGACAAAAGCATTTAATTGTACACTTAAAATGGAGTAAAGGCATGATATGTAAATTATACTTCAAAAAAGAAAAAAAAAGACAAAAACAAAAACAAAACAGTGATGATATGTAAAGTACTTAACATACGGTCTGCTCTATCCTATAGTAAAGAAAGCCTCAATAAATGTTATCTAGTGCTGTTATTTTTATTTTTATCCCACTTGCTAGAGCAAATCACTAACATTTTGATATATGGCTTTCTAATCTTTTTCATATATAAGTATTAATATATACATATGAATCTTAAATTGTAGTTTCCACACCCCCAAATACCACCTCAAATTGGTTATACCATGGAGAATGTACTGTCTAGGTGGGGAGTATTCTCAGACGCTCTCTCTGATTCTCTAAGAGAAATTTTAGAGGTTTTGGTGTATAATAAAGAATGCCAGGGTTTGAGGGTGACTCTGTATTTACCTTTCAGGGAGCCAGGTATGGAGAGGACAGCCAGTGTATTCTCAGGAACCTGATGATACCTGTATCTTCCCTGATGGTGGACCCTGCCCATCTGGCCCTTGGTCTCAGAGGAGAAGTTTTATTTATGTCTGGAAGACCTGGGGTGAGGGAGTCCCTTCTCTGGCCTGTCATCCACACTCGTATTTACCTCTTCATACCTGATTACCTTGCATTTTGGCTTCAGCCCTTAACTTCTGCGACTTTCCTTCATCTTCATTTTCCCCCTGGCTCCTTCCTCTTCCATAGCCTCTAGCCCACTTCAACTCTCTCTGTCATAATTCTGTCTGGTAGCCCTTCTCCAACTGTAGTCCCATCCCACAGAACCCCCCCATTTAGACCCCTTCCCTGTACCCCCCAATACCACAGCCTTCCAAATACCCTCAGAAGTAATCATCCTCAATAGGCCTCCTGACCTCCCTTCTCCAGTGCCCTATTTCTAATCTTGCCTCTCAGTCCCCTTTGACCAATACCTTTTCGTCCCTGCTTTTCATTCCAAAAACCACAGGCCAATACTGGCAAGTTCTAGGGGGTCCAGCGTCCACGCTGAGCATTGGAACAGGCAGGGCAATGCTGGGCACACACACCATGGAAGTGACTGTCTACCACCACCGAGGGCCCCAGAGCTACGTGCCCCTTGCTCACTCCAGCTCAGCCTTCACCATTACTGGTAAGGGTTTAGGAAGAGGCAAGGCTAGTTATAGGTGAGGAGAAGGTGGGGAGGCTTGGCTGGACTGGAAAGGGGAAGGGGAAATGTGTGCAAATATAAAGGGGCAGCCTCAGGAAGACCTGGGCAGAGAAATGTAAAAGGCTTAGAGCCAGTAAAAGGCCAGTCAGTCAGCTTAGGGTTAGAGAGTGTGGCTATGAAAGGAGAAGCTGTGGCCCAGGCCTAGCTCACATCTTTTCTGTCTCCAATCCCAGACCAGGTGCCTTTCTCCGTGAGTGTGTCCCAGCTACAGGCCTTGGATGGAGGAAACAAGCACTTCCTGAAAAATCAACCTCTGACCTTTGCCCTCCAGCTCCATGACCCCAGTGGTTATTTGGCTGGAGCTGACCTCTCCTATACCTGGGACTTTGGAGACAGTACAGGGACCCTGATCTCTCGGGCACTTGTGGTCACTCACACTTACCTGGAGCCTGGCCTAGTCACTGCCCAGGTGGTCCTGCAGGCTGCCATTCCTCTTACCTCCTGTAGCTCCTCCCCAGTTCCAGGCACCACCAATGGGCATATGCCAACTGCAGAGGCCCCTGGCACCACAGCTGGTCAAGTGACTACTGCAGAAGGCATAGGTACTACACCTGATCAGGTGCCAACTGCAGAGCCCCCTGGAACCACAGCTCTGTCCGTGCCCACCACAGAAGTCATAGGTACTATACCTGTGCCAGTGCCAACTACAGAGGGCACAGGTACAACACTTGAGCATTTGCCAACCTCAGAGCTCATAGGTACCACATTTGCAGAGATGTCAACTACAGAGGCTATAGGCACGACACATGCAGAGGTGTCAACTGCAGAGCCCACTGGAACCACAGTTGCACAGGTAACAACTACAGAGTTGATAGAGACCACAGCTGGAGAGTTACCCACCCCTGAGCCTGAGAGTCCAGGTGCCAGCCCAATCATGCCTACAGAAGATATGACAGGTAAGAGAACCAGTGTGAGTGAGGTTCATTGAGGTGGGATATTTGCCATTGCTCTACTCTGAAAGTCTTACCTAGGGCCCAGATGTTACCTAGTCCTTTGCTTAGCACTATGGTTGCCTCAGAGCTCTCACTGGCCTGGCTATAATGCCCTCAAGTCTTTCTTAATGACAATGAATAGATCTGGAGTTCAGGGAATGAGGGTCTTCCCTTAGGCCACGAGGAGATAGCTTGTTGCTTCTCTACCCCTGAGGGTGTCTTCCCTGGTGGCCCTGGTTAGGATTAGGCACTCTTTCAACCACTGAGAACTATTGGGAAGGCCAGGGAACAGACTGTGGTCATTTATATAATATTTATATTTCATTTTCTGCTCAAGTATAAATGCACAGAAATTTTTCCTAGATTCTGAGACGCCTGTCCTCCCACTTTCCAACCCCTGGATTCCCATCCCAAAGCAAAAAGGGAGGAATGAGATAATGATGCTTACATGAGTTAACATGTTGAATGTCTAGTCCAGGACCTGGCACAGTATGGGGCATAGTAAACATTTGAGGATTTTTTTTTAAAACTCCAATTCTGTCCCTAACTGTGTGACTCTGGAGCAGTCAGTTTCTTCTTCTGGGCCTGCTTCCTTATCTATAAAATGAGATTTCCCACATCTTATCTAATTCCAAGCCAGTGACTCCAGGATCCAGTAGTTCTGGCTCAACCTGGAAAGATGCCTGCTTGGCTTCTGCCTCTGAGTGAGTCATCTGTCTTGATCTTGCCTCCTCAATCCTCTCCTTCCAGGTTCCCTGAGCCCCATGCTGGATAGTACAGCCACCCTGAGGCTGGTGAAGAGACAAATCCCCCTGGATTGTGTTCTGTATCGATATGGGTCCTTTTCCCTCACCCTGGATATTGTCCGTGAGTCTTGCCTACTTTGGGGGCTGAAGGAGGGAGGTATATGCTGCCTAGGGCAGGTCAGCGGAAGCATACCTTGGGAGGAATTACTTACCTAGACACACAGGAAGAATATTCAAATGCCAGGGTCCTCTTTTAAAGGCACAGGGGTGGGATTGGTGGAACAGCCCTGGGGCTTTCCTGTCTATGGGCTTTTAGGGAGGCCTGGTAGAGGAATCCCAACTTATAATCATGCAACTCTGCAGAGGGTATTGAAAATGCTGAGATCCTGCAGGCTGTGCCATCCAGTGAAGGGGATGCATTTGAGCTAACTGTGTCCTGCCAAGGCGGGTGAGTGTACCACTGGTTGCCCTGATAACTTTTGGGTTGACTGTTGACTGGTTCTCTGGTGTCCAGTGTCCCTTCCCAGATCCCCCAATATAAGCTGATACCTTTTTTAGGCTGCCCAAGGAAGCCTGTATGGACATCTCATCACCAGGGTGCCAGCTTCCTGCCCAGCGACTGTGCCAGCCTGTGTCACCCAGCCCAGCCTGTGAGCTGGTTCTGCACCAAGCACTGAAGGGTGGCTCAGGTACCTACTGCCTCAATGTGTCTTTGGTTGATGCCAACAGCCTGGCAATGGTCAGCACCCAGCTTGTCATGCCAGGTAGGTGCTTGGACAAGAGCTAGGGTGAAGAAGGGGTGTGGGCAGACGCCAGCTGGCAGGGAGCAGACACTGACTAATGCAGTGTCTGGGATTCTACTCACAGGTCAAGAAGCAAGCCTTGGGCAGGTCCCCCTCTTTGTGGGCATCTTGCTGGTGTTGATGGCTATGGTGCTTGCATTTCTGATATATAGGTAAGGGCCTCACCATCCAGCTCAGACATCCTTATCCCTCATTACCATTACTCACTCTTCCTCAAGGGGAGAAGGAATCACCACTCCCTTTGAAGAAGCATGATGTCCAGGAAAGAGCCCAAACTTGGCAGTTAGACAGGCCTGAGCTGCAGTCTTGCTGTGGGGCCTTGGGAAAGTAGCTTAACCTTTCTGAGTCTCTGAAAAGTAGGAAAACTAGTATCTTCCCTGTGGGACTATTGTAAAGATTAGACACAATGTGAATAAAGCACCTGGCTCTGAAGCAAAAGTGTAATAATTGATGATATTAATGACTATTGTCAATAATATTAAGAGTGGGGCAGTTTGGGTGAACTGAGTTCTCCACCTGCAAGAAGGGCAGATCCCCACTCCTGGGGTGCCAACATCCTCAAAGCAGGGGAGCTTCTAGGGTGAGAGGGGAATGGACAGAGGTTACCACACAAAAAAGAGAATAAACCCTGGAGGTAAGGAGAAGGGGAGGGAGCTAGGATCAAGACCAAGCAGACATGGAACAGGGGTATGTCCCCTTCTTTGGAGAAGAACAGACAGCCTGCCTTTGTCCTTTGCTAACCAGCTTCCTTCTTCTTCTCCCAATATCAGGCGCAGACTTATAAAGCAGGGCTCAGCGCTCCCCATTCCCCAGCTTCCTCAGAGTAGCACTCACTGGCTGCGCCTGCCCAGGGTTTTTCACACTTGTCCCGTTGGTGAGAACAGCCCACTCCTCAGTGGGCAGCAGGTCTGAGTACTCTCCTATGATGCCATGATTTTCCTGGGGTTGACAGCAACATCTTTATTTTCTCCAGTCTTCCCTTGGGGACTACCATAACCTGAAATAAATACTCAGAACCTAGTCCTGGTTTCTTTGTTTTTTGTTTTTTCTTGCTTCTCAGGAGAATCTATGTCATTTAAGGAGTGAAAGTGTAAAAGAAGGAAGTGTACCAGTTACTTAACAGACATCCCAATGGAAAAAGAAAGTCATTTTATTCAGATGAGGCACTTTCAATCTGTGGGCTTTTGGTATGTGTGTGTTGCATGTATGCATGGGGAATAGTGAAGTGGTGCAGGATAATAAATACTGTGAGGGAGAAGGAACACTCCCTGGAGCTGACAGGAGTGTGTGGCAGCAATGTACAGAGCTTAGGGAGTACAGTCCAGGGACAGGGAGATGGGTTCAAGGCTGGCTTCGAGGCTGAGGGTGTCCCCCTTAGCCCAAGAAGCCAAAGAAATTGGTGGAGCGGGGTGGTGGGCCCATAAGCATGGGCATCTGGTTCTTGTGGGTGATCTTGATCTGGAAGAGAAGGGAGCACATTCAGAAGCAGGACCTGGTGCTTTGGGGCTGGAGCATCAGAGATTTGGGGGAAAATCCGTGGGATTTGGGTCAGATCACTGGGTTCCTGGAGAGGCCATGGTAGGGAAGCCAGGGGCTGGGTAATCGGGGTTTGGGGAGGAATGGTATGCAAGGAAACTTCAGGCATCAGGAGCAAGTGCAGAAGCTATGGAATGGAGATTTAGGATCCATGGGGCCTGAGGGTTTAGTTTTTGGCAAACATAGTCAATACTCACTGTACAGGGTGTCTGCATCCAGGGTTCTCCATCAATTTGCATGGGGAGGGTTTTTGTGGTGCTGTGGAAGGCCAAAGAAGATTGATGGAAATTTCCTTACCAATTGAATACCAAACACTACTTCTCAGGTTGGCTTTGAGACCCTCTTCACTGAGGAAGATCTAGTAAAGCCTCTCCCCACTGTTCCCATGACACTTCTGCTGTCCTGGCCCACTTCCTCCCTCAGGGCCCCTGGTTGGAGTCTTCCTTACTGGAAGGTGATCTCAGAGCACTTGGCCAGCCGATGTCCAGCACTCTTGAGCTTGGTATAGATCTGGCCCATCTCAATTGCACCCTCCAGCCCCACTACTTCCAGTCGCTTGTCACTTAGGTCTGGGGGTGAGAAGTAGATAGGTTTAACATAAGTAGGGTGTCCCCAGAGAGAGTCACACCTTCCCTTAGTTCCACCCACCCAGCTCCCAAGGCAGCTCCTCTCACCTGGTACACAGGTTTTCAGGATATCAGGGTCGGTGATGACTTTAGCTGTAGCACCTAAGGCCTGGTTGATCCCATAGCTATCTCCATGGGGTTTCCTGGTATCACCCCAGAGGTTGGAGCCACCATGCATGCTAGGGATGTTCAGCACTGCGATGCCTTCTAAGGACAGGTTGCTCAGATCCAGCGGTTTCCCACAGATCTAAGGGAGCGGGGCACAGCCCCAGTTCGGGGGGGAACAGATCCTCACCTCATAGCATAATCACGCATGTGACCACTTCCTTCAGCAGATGACAAAGAAGGCCAGGATTTGGAGGTGGGCAAGGGATGGAGGGAAATAGGGACTAGTGTATCTTGAGGACTTGCAAAATCAGAGTTGGAGAGTTGGGTGGTCATAGAAGTATAGGCTCAAGAATATGGGCAGTTCTAAGGGTGTCTGGAGAGAGAAACTTGGATATAAGAAGCTGAAAAGGATGTAGGGTTGGGTCTTATCACAACGCACCTCAACTGTCAAAGACTCTTCCAGCCTTTTGCATGTCGAGAAGATGGATTCAGATGTGGCAAATTCGAAGTACCATAGTTTGTTCTTCATTCTGCATCAGCCCCAACACAAGGCCCAGTAGAGAGGGGACAAGTTACACAGAGCTTGCAGGGATGGTAAGTGACACCTCCAGTCCCATGGAAACCAGGGTAGCTTTATCTGGGGGCTTTCCTAAAGGTGCCACTGCCAATCTAAGCATTCTGAGTCAAACTCGGTCACAACCTGGTCTCTAACACTCTGTATGCCCACACCCCTCTCCTTTCCCTTACCTGCTGTTGAACTTCTCGGGATATTTCTCTCGCATGATGTGGAATCGGTGAGCAATAGAGGCATCCTGGAGAGTTCAGGGTATGTAAGAGCAGAGGCTTGCCTTCCCTCTCAGTACAGAACTCCCTCTCTCCCTCTTCCCCCTCTCCCTTTCTCCCCTCCACCACCAGTCAGGGAGCAGCATGGCCCAAGTACTTTTCTTACGACTTACACCACTGTATCGTACTCCCAATTTCCCTGTATCACAGTTCCCTTAACCTCCTCCTTCCCTTTCTGCCCTCCAGCAGCCTCTGCCTGCTTAGCTCCCACTTCCTCCTTTCTCCCCAAGACCCACTCCACTGACCACACCGATGGAGAAGTAGTTATTGATGATTTGAAAGGGGACTGGGTCACTCTTTTCTTCAGTTTGTTGGGGTATCACCTCCACGGACCATCGATCCATATATACCACTTTGCTCATCTCTAAATCCTTGAGAATCTTCCCCAAATTCTGTCCCTCATACCCTAGGGGTGGAGAAGACAGGTGAGCACTGAGTGCTGGTTCCCAGAGAGACCTCTTCTCAGCACCCAGCTCCACAAATTCCCAGGGATCCTCTGCCCTGGTCCTGCCTGTGAAAAGGCAGGGTGCTCAGTCACAGCTCCTGTGGACCAATCTTAGGTCAGCCTCTTGCTGACCATTTGCTCCAAACTGTTGTGGAGGGTGAATGTTTCCAATGTGTGTGCACATTTAAAAATGACTCCAGCCAGGCACGGTGGCTCATGCTTGTAATCTTAGCACTTTGGGAGTCCGAGGCGGGAGGATCACTTGAGCCCAGGAGTTCAAGACCAGTTTGAGCAACACAGTGAAACCCTGTCTCTACAAAAAATAGAAAACAATTAGCATGGTGTCATACGCCTGTAGTCCCAACTACTCAGGAGGCGAATGCAGGAGGATCACTTAAGCCCAGGAGTGGGAGGCTGCAGTGAGCTATGATGATGCCACTGCACTGGGTGACAGTGCAAGACCCTATCTCAAAATATAAATGAATAAATAAATAAATAAAAATGACCCCAAAGTTCATCTGGAAGATTAAAGAGAATATCCAGGAAAATGCCAAAAAAAAAAGGTGAGTGACAAATGGGGATAATCTCTCTGTCTCTTCTCCACCCCCACCTTGCTTTCTCTCCACATTCCACAAGACAGAACACAGTATTAAGCAACAGTGTTATACTGGCACAATGAATAGAATAAAGAGTACTCCAAATAGACTGAAGTATATGTGGAAATTTAGTATATGATGAAATTTCAAATAAATGACAGAGATAGATTTTTTCAATAAATAGTGCTAACTGTAGAAGTCACTCCTTATATATACACCAAAATTATTTCAAGATGGATCAAAGAATTCAAATGCAAAAAAAGAAGCAGAACTTGTACTAGAAGAAAACATTAGTGAATGTTTTTATAATCTTTGATTGGGTACAAAACTAGGAGCCAAAAAGGAATAGATGGATAAATAAATATAATTATATTAAAATTTAAGTCCACATGCATCTACTCCACAGGGGAAAAAAAATTTAAGACTTGCCAAGTGCAGTGGCGAGAACCTGTAATCTCAGCTACATGGGAGGATCGCTTGAGCCCAGGAGTCGGAGACCAGCCTGGGCAACATAGCAAGAACCCATCTCAAAAACAAAACAAGAGAGGCGGGTGGATTGTTTGAGCTCAGGAGTTCGAGACCAACCTGAGCAAGAGCGAGACCCCGTCTCTACTAAAAATATAAAGAAATTAATTGGCCAACTAAAAATATATAGAAAAAATTAGCTGGGCATGGTGGTGCATGCCTGTAGTCCCAGCTACCTGGGAGGCCGAGGCAGGAGGATCGCTTGAGCCCAGGAGTTTGAGGTTGCTGTGAGCTAGGCTGATGCCACGGCACTCTAGCCTGGGCAACAGAGTGAGACTCTGTCTCAAAAAAAACCCCAAAAAACAAAAAACAAAAGCGAAACTGCTAAAAAATGCACATAGATTAACTTTCCCAACATTCAAAAAATGCTTACAAATCAATGTATTAAAAAAGCCAATAGAAAAATGGGCAAATAATACAAACAAGCGTATCACAGAAAAAAATGCAAATAGCTAATAGGCATATGAAAAACGCTCAATATTACCAATAATTAAAAGAATCAAAAAACAATTAGTTAACCTTTTGTTACCTATCAGATTGACAAAGTACAAGGAGATTGAGAACACTGAGTGTTAATCAGTTTAATAAATTGGCACTCTTGTTTGCTGTTAGTTGCAGCATAAATTGCTAACTCATTTTTGGAAGGCAATTTGGCAATGTTTATCAAATTTTACAAAAAAAATCTTTTGACACTACAATTCCACTTTTAGGAATTTCTCCTACAGAAACTAACACATGTGCATAGAGATAGATGTGCAAGGATGTTTGCTGAGGTACTCTTGGAAATAATAAAAAATTGGAAACAATCTAAATGTCCATTAATAGGGGAATGTTATATAAATTATGGCAGATCCATGCCATGAAATACTGTGCAGCTACTATACACAGAGTGGAATCTATCTGTATGCACTACCATGGAAAGATCTCCGAGGCATATTCAATGAGGAAAAAAATCCAAAAATAGTGTGTAGTATGAGCCCATTTATGTTTGTTAAAATGTGAGCCTGTAAAAGGTGCGTGTAAAAACAGAAAAATGAGTATAAAAAGGAAACAATGCTTATCTCTGAGAAGGTACATGGAATTTGGTGGGGGACAGGAAGGAGGAGACCTGTATGTGAAGACTTATGTATGTGAAGAGTCTTTAAATCTTTTACACTGATAATATACTGATTATTTTGTGTAATTTTCAAAAAAGAAAATAACTAGTAAAATGTTAATACTCTTTAAGCCAGCAATTCTACTTCTAGAAATCTCTCCTTGAGAAATGTTCATACGTGCGTGCAGAGATAGATGTGGTGAGGATTCAGCATGGTTTGCAAAAGTGAAAAACTGAATGCTACACTAATGTCCATCAAAAAGGGACTGATTAGGGCCGGGTGCGGTGGCTCACGCCTGTAATCCTAGCACTCTGGGAGGCTGAGGTGGGTGGATTGCTCAAGGTCAGGTGTTCAAAACCAGCCTGAGCAAGAGCGAGACCCCGTCTCTACTAATAATAGAAAGAAATTAATTGGCCAACTAAATATATATAGAAAAAATTAGCCAGGCATGGT
>CAUYRT010035418.1:0-13910 GCA_963574885.1 Lepilemur ruficaudatus | reverse complement strand
GATCCACCCGCCTTGGCCTCCCAAAGTGCTAGGATTACAGGCGTGAGCCACCAGGCCTGGCGATTTTCATTTTCTTTATTAAGTATCTTTTTATTAGTAACTGGAGGAAAAGGATACATATATATGGAATGTAAATTGCGAACTGCTCATACTGGGAAAAAAAGGTCAATTTATGAAGAGAATTAGGATCTGGATGGATAGTAAGCCATTCAAGTCTTTCATGAAGCAGTAACAGTGTCACCAAGCAGAACAGTATTAAAATGGCTACAACTTTTAAAGTCAAATAGTGCAGTCACAGAAAAATACTTCACATTTGGATTTTTGTTACGAATGATTGGTTTAAAAAATAATGGCCTCTGACATCTTATTTAAGAACAATCTTTTGAGAGATGACATTTTATTTTATTTTACTTTGGTACTTATTTTGGTATTGGTGGTCAAAAACTTAGTAGCCCAAAAACAGAAAAGTGAATACACTGTGTAAATAACAGCAAAACAAACACCAATCAGACTGTTGAAAGGCAAAGCAAACGAGACTGTGCAGTTCTTCCTTTCTTTAAAAAAATTATAGTATGATAAAAATGCTTTTACGAAGAACAGTATAAAGCATATAATCATTATCCTTCAAATCTAACCAACATGCATTAAGTGTGAGGACATTTAAACAATACCATGAAAATAAACACATGGAAAACAAAACAAAACCTGAGTTTCATTAAAGGTGCAGTACCCACAATAAAAGGTTGATTAAAACGGTATCTTGTTGTATGATGATTAGATGGCTAAATGAATGAGAAAAGAATTACCGTGCTCCAAGATCAAACATGTTCCATTCAAACATTTTTTTTTAAGGTAAGAAATGTAAGTTGAGATTCAAAAGCACATCCTGAAGCTATTTGCATTTACTGCTAACAACAAATTTGTGAATTATGCTTCTAGTCATGTTAAATATGGAAATGATATGCTTTAAGTCACTCAAGATAAAGGTGAAACATTCACTCAGATGTGGAATGCTTTAATGCAAAGTTTCATTGTTTTCATGAAATCTAAAATAAAGCCTGTCTGGTATCTTCACACTAATCGTTTCTCCTTTCCAGACCTTACTCTCAATGGACAATGGATGGAATAGAACAGATGCTGTGAGCGAAGGTTACTTTCTACGCAATGCATTTTCTTAGCCCTGTTTCTGAAATGAAGTCACTCTCTTGACACTAATCACTAACATCTCAGGAGATAAACTAAAGAAAATCACATTTTCTCAGCTACAAAGCCCATAAATAATAATCTCAACAGCTATTCAAACTGTAACTTTCAGATAGTTAAAGTAGCAATATAGTCCCTACATACACCAGAGTAAAATCACACTAAATCCCACAAGACGTGGCCCCAGCTCAGAAGATACTACAGATATTGGTGGAAGAAGAAAGTCATTGAGGACAAGATGTTTCCATCTAGTACATCTACTCTCAGTTCTTGGGTTCTGTCCATCCCAGAAGTTCTGTTTTACATGAATCAGGAACCTCTCAAAACGTGACACATACCTCCAAAATCAGTCTAGTGTTTAAAGAAAATATATCCAAAATACAATAAAAATTCGAATATATTCAGAACTCACAATATCCATACTTAACCAGGCATAAGAGACTATTTCATAAACAAGTACAACAAGAAAAAAGTTAGAAGAAACTGGAATGCTCTTTAGATAGACTCTGAAGGTTTTTCCATTAAAGAGCAGGTAACTTTGAATTTGCAATCCTAGTCTGTTTTTCATGCAAAGAAAGCATGTACTGTAATTTCTTTTGGATGTAAGAACATCAGAGTGATCTTCTGAGAAACAGACTGGGAAGGAGCAAGATGACTCAATACACTTTTGAGGGAGGCAAAAGCTAAAGAACATACCTTAAAACGTGCCCCCTCAAAAGGCTCAGAATTGCAGGTACAAAAATATTAGCAAACAGAAGAAGAATGGGAAGAAAACAGGTAGTTACTAAGTCCCATCTAGGCTTTCAACATACAATAGACATTTTAAAGAATGCTGATTAGATGAAACAATTTAGTTTAAAAGCAACAGTTAAGACATGGCAGAATATATGTCAACACAGATACATCCTTGGCTTTGAACCTATATAATCTGTACTCATGTCTAAAGTTCATCATACTCAAGTGAAGCCTTTCTGATACCACGTTTGTTCTTAGCAATTACAAAGGGCAAAACCTTCTGCTGTCTTCCTTACAATCTACTGCCTTGGCCTAACCAGTTAAACTCAAATCAAATGTCACTTCCTTAATTAATCACTATATATACATAAACATGAAATTAGGAAAATAAATTTCACCCAAATTCAATGCCGTAATTGTACAGGTATCATACTTCTAAATCTATGTTATTCAACTAAGACTGTGGTAAACGTTACTACCAAAACTAAAATGACAGTGGAACTCAAAACAACCTTTCCATGAATGAGACACTATGGAATGCTATGAACAAAGCCTCCTTTTTGGATCTGATTAATCAACTCTACCCCTAACGACACATTTCTCCCCCAGGCTAAGTCACAGAATTCTCTCATGCGACATGTTCAATCATTTTAACGAAACCACAAAATACTACAAGTTGTCTCACGATTCCACACGCTGAAATTATAACCACCCTAATACGAAGCTCAGAAGTGTTTCATAACAAAATAAAAATCCTTCCCTGATGATTTGTCTTAGTGAAGTGTCTACCAAGGACTAATGAAAATGAACTTTTTAGTTGAAAGAAAATGAAAAATTTAATGACTCAGCACCTGTCATGCCAGACCATGCTTAGTCTCCCACCACCCTACCCAGCACCTTTTACCCTCTGTAGTACCTGAGGTGCTGATGTGACTAATTACCTGGTTTGAGGCTGGGACTGAACTCTCGGCTAGTGCTGGGAGGTGGGAAGGCCTCCAGGGCTGTCTGTGCTGGAAGGGTTCGATATGGAGGAGGAGTCAACTCTTCGTCACCAGAGAAGCTCCTCCGCACCCCACCTGTCATGGGCAGGCTCGACAAACTGACAGGCTTCTTCCCAACTGGCATCTTCCTCTCTAAACATCAATCAAGTCAGACTAAAGTAAGCTTTTACTTACACGAGTGGTAAGAAAAGTGCATCATGTAACTAGGAAAGCTGTGTTGCATAGGACACTCTGAAAAGAGAACCAACTATGCAAGGTTTGCATTTCTGAAAACAAGGGGGGGAGAGAGGGAGTGTGTGTTTGTGTTGGGGGAGATTGTTTCTATTCTCTTAGAGTCTGATAATCCTGGTTCTGACTCTCAAGTAAATTTAAAACCAAATGAACTATAGAGAACTTTAAGTGTGGGGAAGAGCTGGCTAATTTCTTTCAAGAAAATCTCTGCTTGAGGTGGGGTGAGAACTCAATGGATGAGAGAAAGGGTCTTTAAACTCTACTTTTAGGGTAGCACTTCACTGCCCATATATGCCCAAACACTGGCCTTCAGGGAGAAATCAAAGTAATAACAGTTTAAATGTATTATCTGGGGCCAGGCATGGTGGCTCATGCCTGCAATCCTAGCACTCTGGGAGGCCAAGGCAGAAGGATTGCTTAAGGTCAGCAGTTCAAGACCAGCCTGAGCAAGAGTGAGACCCTGTCTCTACCAAAAAAAAAAAAAAAAGAAAGAAATTAGCTGGACAACTAAAAATATATAGAAAAAAATTAGCCAGGCATGGTAGTGCATGCCTGTAGTCCCAGCTACTCAGGAGGCTGGGGAAGACGGATTGCTTGAGCCCAGGAGTTTGAGGTTGCTGTGAGCTAGGCTGACGCCACGGCACTCTAGCCCGGGCAACAGAGCAAGACTCTGTCTCAAAAAAACAAAACAAAACAAAACAAAAACAATAAAATAATAAAATAAATGTATTATCTGGGTGGCAGGATTTTGATATAAAATGTGTTCCCCTAACTTATAGTTTACAACCCACTTTTTAAGAAAGTCTTTATAATTCATATTCTTAGAAGTGTTTCTAAAATTCAAAGATTATTGCTTTCAAGTTCTTAAGCAATCTAATTTCTTTTGAAATCAATTTATCACACCATTTGGCCATAGTTTCATAAGCAAACATAAGCCTTCTAAAACTTGTACAATGCTTTCACCAGCCAAAAAAATACTCTGAACTTTGCAAATGCTGAACAACCAAGCACAGCACATGAATCAGGTTGAAAGCTGAAGGACACTTCCATATCTCTGTGATTATAAGTTATGTTTATTTTCCACCAGAGCATACAGTGACCCAGGTAAGAACAATCAGAAATTACACTTTACAAAGTCAAAGCTAAAAGATAAATCTAAGTCAGACAGTATTCCTATGTAAAATGATCTGGAAACTAAGCTGCTAGGGAGTACAGAATCAATTTTCAACTGCCAAACCAAAATCGCCAGCAGCAATCACTTAGACTTTTTCTAACACACTATGTGTGTACTTAGAGGTAAAAATGCAAAGAGAAATCTCCAACTCTTACTACTTATAATAGTCCCTGAAAATGGTGAAATTTAGAGCAGAAATTAGTTCTGGTTTTTCCTGCTCTAGAATCACTACACCTTACAAAAAAGAAGCTTTTGAGATCAGACCATCTATGTGATACTATTGGCAGGACATTATTTCCAAAAGCGCTAATTAATAGCTATCTCCTTATAGCATGAACCCAGCGCATTACAAAGCAAGCTGGAACAACGAAGCCAATCAACTGTGTATTTCTGTAAAAAAACAAGCACAACCAAAGAACACACTGAGGGATGATTTTAACTACAAAAAGACCAAAGAGCAGTAAGATGAAACAACAGAGCCAGGCAAACTTAAAAACAAACTTAAAAACAAACCAAAGGTTTTACAGCCCATTTGCTATTGATACAAGTCTGCCTGCTATGGATGGCAGGTTTCTAAGCTCCAAATTCTTTCTTATTTGCTTAACTGAAGTTTTGTGAGAAAAATTTCTAGCAAACTGTTTGCTGAGTAAAATAGAAAAATAAAAGGAGTACCCTTCCAATGGAAACTGCTTCTTCTTAGCACAGCACTACAATTCCTTATCCTCAGTTCCAACATTCAAAAAGTTTCTTAGTAAAACTTTTGTCAACAAAACCATACCTCACCTGCTGATACTATTTATAATCTTTATTTGGCCCATTTAATGTAAATACTTACACATATTTTGCTTCAGAAAATGCCCCACAGTCTGCAAAGGGTGTTACATAATATAAGTTACACAGACTTTATCTCTTTTCTAAAATCCAAAAAATTATGAATTCTAAAACACCCTTGGCCTCAAGGGTTTTTAATGAGGAACTATGGGTCTGTAGATCTTTTCCTTTCTATGTCCAAGCGACCATTTAAGGACATTAGAGATAATGTCATACTATTAAGGGCTGTTAAAATGTCACATTTAAGGAACATGCTACATGTACAGCTAAATTCATTTCCCTAGCTAATCCAGAAATCTGATAATGACAAATATTACTAAAAACCGGGATACTGATATTACTACTTCATTAATTACATATTTCTTCCTATGTCCCCAGCCCATTAATTCAAAATAATTTAAACTCCTTAAGTCAGAAACAAAGCCTGCAAGGGTCACACTGAGGGAGGCATGTGAATTGCGCACATGATGCCCATAAGTTAGTTCTAAAAAACATGTGTCATACAGCCACTGAGTAATAAAAACAGTTCTTAATTTGACATCTTAGAAAGAAAATTCTGAAATCTCAAAGTCTTGCCCAACAGAAAGTGAAAACACAGGCTAAAGTCGGCTGTGTTATTTACTTTACAGAAAGCTTAGCAATCACACCTGCTATGGTTAGTCCATTGACATAAAGTTCCCATGTAAACCCTTCCTAATCATTTCCAGATAAACAGGCATTTATTTTGATCTGCCTGGTCTGGCAATGCTTTCTTTCAGGTGAATATCAGACTTGGCAAACAGCTGGTGGACAGAACAATTCTGGGCATATGCCTATTTTATGCCTACAAAAGAGAGGACAAGAGAAAGGCCTGTGGGGATGTTACTGGTATGAGGCTAACCTGGGTTTCAGCCTGGGGGAAACTTGTTTTTCAAAGCACTACTACAGTGGCTAACAGAAGTTTTTAAGTTCCTCACTTAAAAAATTTTGCAACAACTATAATTAAAAAGGTAAAAGCAGGGTATATTTGATTCTTCATGCTGCTTCAGTCTCTTGGTTGTTAGACAGATCAGCACTACTTGAACACAGTCTTTGCACATATTTGGCAAGTCAGCTGGAAAAATCTGTTTCAGCTTTAATCCTCCAGTGTACCTTTTAATTTTAAGGATATCTTTAAACAATAATAGGCTGGGTGCAGTGGCTCATGCCTGTAATCCTAGCACTTTGGTAGGCCAAGGCAGGAGGATCGCCTGAGGCCAGGAGTTCCAGACAAGCCTGGGCAACACATAGCAAGATCCCATCTCTACAAAAAAAAAAAAATTAGCTGGGTATGGTGGTACCTGCCTATACTCCCAGTTACTCAGGAGGCTGAGGTGGGAGAATCTCTTGAGCCCAGGAATTAGAGGCTGCAATGAGCCATGATCAAGCCACTGCACTCCAGTCCAAGTGATAGAGCAAGAGAACAGACCTTGTCTCAAAAAAACAGAAAAACCCACAAAACAAGAAACCTTATCTCAGAATGAAATTTTATATTACTTTTGCTTTGGCTATTTTTTTGTTTTTTGAGACAGAGTTTCACTCTGTTGCCCGGGCTAGAGTGCCGTGGTGTCAGGCTAGCTCACAGCAACCTCAAACTCGTGGGCTCAAGCGATCCTTCTGCCTTAGCTTCCCAAGTAGCTGGGACTACAGGCATGTGCCACCATGCCCGGCTAGTTTTTTCTATATATTTTTAATTGGCCAATTAATTTCTTTCTATTTTTAGTAGAGACGGGGTCTCACTCTTGCTCAGGCTGGTTTCGAACTCCTGACCTTAAGCGATCCTCCCACCTTGGTCTCCCAGAGTGCTAGCATTACAGGCGTGAGCCATCACGCCTGGCCTTTGCTTTGGCTATTAATGCCAACAATCATTCACTGTAAAGTAACAAAGAAATATAACAAAGAAAGTATGTTTAGGAAAATCTGCTTAAGCCTGACTTTGTTAGCCCTCAACCTAGATTTCTTACAAGTACTATTCTAGGAAGAGAGTCTTGCTTTGTAAGAAGGATGGGTTTATTAGGCTCCAAGGCTACTGTAAGTATCAAACATCTGCTTCTTATAGTAAGTAAAATAAAGTTTTTAAAAAAGGATTAACTTTTAGTAGGTTTACATGATATTTCAAGAATCATTCACAGGCTCTATTCTTTACCATGTATGCTTTAAATACCATGGTAATCATTTCTCCTGTCAATTAAAATATAAATGTTTCTTGTTATTGAAAAGGGTTGCCTTTTATGGCATACTGCACCTTTAAGCATAATATATAATGCAAAATCATCAGTTCTCACAAGAGATATCATTTTCTGTGCAAGAATACTGTAACCCAACTGGTTAACGATTAGAACATATATGTGAACACCATGTGGTGACCCACTTTTCTTATGTCCTTTGTATTGCTGGGACTTAGCCTTTTTCTTCTGTTTTGAAGATGCTGATTGGCTTTCTCTTGATGCTGAAAAATAGAAAGCAAAAATTGGTACCAAATAATAGCTTACAATTTTAGATACAACTTAGATGAGCTATCTTTTACCAAGACCATTATGCTTATAGAAAGTACATGAGATGCTTTGAAAATAAGGGTACTTATTCCTACAAAACCATGGGCCTCAATACCAGATGGATTCCACTATTTACTCAATAGCACTTATTATATGCCAATAAATTTTTAGTCTGTAATTTTAAACTCACTGAAACAGTAAGTCTAGTTTAATTTGGTGACTGCTGTGTTTATATAGTTATTAAGTAACTGATTATTGAGTTCACACCGCAATGGTACACGTGGTCTGATTCTGTGATATTGTTGTTGAGTCTTAATATCTTACCTGGCAACCAATCAGACTTAGGTATATTCTTGTCCTGTGAGCTCATCACAAGATGATTTATGTGAGATAGTCCTCTGGAGAATTGCTGATTTTTACAAAAGGACACCTTTTCTGTATACCAACTTACACTGTGATGCTGGAGGCTGTAGTTGATATCCAGTTAATTGACACCACCCTACAGGATAGAGGTCAGGGGACTCACAGTCTACCCACTGATCATATTCTTCTTCCCATCCATCAAAGTGTATCCTCAAGAGACGATGAATAATTCGAGTTACTGTGGCTACACATATTAAACGTGGCTCCATGAGATCTACTGCTTCTAATTTCATTCCTACACGAAAGCCGTGATTTGGAACATCCTGACATGGAGAAGCAAAACATCAACATTGTTGTAAAGAAGAAAAATGCACAACTCCACTATTACTAAGAAATCAAAAAACAGAAGCAGCATAGTCAAACAACATAATTTAAACCATAAATCTCAAATAATTTTTTAACTATATGAACATAGTACAAAGGTGAGGCATTTAAGAACTAGTCAGGAAAAGTATTCATTTCTATGTCACTCAGATTATGAAACATAATCTGGAAACAAGCTTTGATTCCTCAGAAAATATTAATATATTATCTTATTTATTTTTTAGGCTAATCAAATCGAACAGTGGGAGTGGAGAAGGAACAAAAATATCTGTGACTGGCTGTGATCAATTAGTTGTAAACACCAATACACTAAGACCAGCTATATTGTTTTATTACTGTATGTTTGCTTATATTAATGTCTACTAAGAAATTCTAACATAAATCAAAGACATTTTGATCAACAATGATTTGCTTATGAGACATCAAAAAACCCCACATAATTATGCTGTCATTTAAATTTACCTTATTAAATAGTTTTACTGGTGCTGCAATGGAGCCAGTTTCCCTGAGGTAGTCAAACCATTTAAAAGGAAGTTTTGTGTAACCTAAAAAACACAACTGGTTTAAGTAGCAGTTCATTTAAAATTAACATAATCTTAAAATGCAGACAAAAAGTAACTCAGTACACAAATCTCAGATTTTAGGTTATATGATCAACTTTTATTACGTGCTAATATTGTTAAGTGCAACAATTCCATGTTATAAAAAAATTTCTCCCCTTTCTAGACACACTGGTGTGCCTACTTACCCTAATACAGAAGTGAATCTCCTCCTCTATTTACCACAAGGATAGACTTTTGTTTTTTTCAATCCTAGGCTTTAGAACAGCCTAGCATTTAATACTTTGGAGTGATAACTTTCTTTCTTTGCAAGAAAGAAAACTTGCTGAGAGCAAATATTACTTTTATAGACCTTAGTTTTAGCTTTCCTCCCTTTCTTTTCTTAGAGAAAACCCCAATGCTCAAATACTAAAATTAGGAAAATCACTGGTTAAGCCATTAGAGTCAAAGTAAGATAGGACTTCTTTTAAAACGCCATTTGGTAATCTAAAGATAGAAACTTCATTCCCTCAAAGGCTAAAGTATCTGTTAGTATTTTTTTAAAAAAAGTTTATTTATGCAATAGCCTGTTGACACAGCCTATTACTGTCTCAACAGGGTTTGAGAATACCAATTCGTATTATAAAACGTACAGATGCTCAGGACAAATTCTATACTAATTTATTGAACTAGCTAGAATACAGTGCTTTGGTTTTAAAGTGCCCCACAGCTCTTTTATGTACGTATACGTTTATCTATACATACACACACATATTATGTATGTATTCACATAGCAAGAAAATTTAGAGCTGTGTTAAATGTTGTTAACAGATACCATGTAAGAAGAAAGCAAGGATTAAAGTCCAGTGTTCGTATTCGGATGAAGTACCTCTGGGTGGAGTAAGTTCAATCATGTTAATTTCACAGAAACCGACAGGGAAAATAGAAGGAGAGGTTGCATGATAACAGAACCAGTCAGATCCATCTGCTGCTTCTGAGCCATCGATCCCAATCATCAGGAATCCATCAGCCAGCACCTTTTAAATTAAGAGAATCCGAAGTATTTGGATTAGATTAGATACCACTATTATAAAAACACTTTCAGTGACATTCTAAAAGAAAGGAAAATCTATTATATAAAAGTCTCTTGAAAGTGAAAAATGCTTCTCTATTGCATTATGTTAAATAACAGAAACTATAAATAAAAACCTGGGTAAATTCTAGTTTGTATCAGAAACAAAGGCAGGATTACATAGAAGTGATTTCAGAGGTCAGGGAAAAGCAGTGCCTTTGCCAATGGCTAAAGCTGCCTGCTGTTGTGACACCATGAAATTGGGCTGAGTGCTCCTCTACAATTTAACTATCTAGTCTCAGCTAGGCTCTATTTCTTTTTTTCTTGTACAGATGGGGGTCTCGCTATGTTGTGCAGGCTGGAGTACAGTGGCTATTCACAGGTGTGATCACAGAGCACTACAACCTTGAATTCCTGGGCTTAAGTGATTCTCCTACCTCAAGCAGCTGGGACTACAGGCACGTGTCACCACATTGCTAGGCTCTAAATCCTATTTGGTAATGCCTTTCCTTCCTTCTTTCTTTCTTTCTTTCTTATCACATAGAGGAGTTTTTCTAACCTTCTCCATCTTTTTTAATCTCCATGTTAAACTCTCTTATGCTATTGATAACCATGCTCCTCTGTGACAGATACTAAGGCTGGCCTACCTAAAGGTCCTCTTACTTCTTTCTTTATGCCTTCACACTATTGTAACAAGTAGCCCTTTCTTAAAAACTAAGACAAACTTCTCCATCTTGTCCTATTACAACCCAGACCTTTCTCCAAATACACCATCTTTTATATTCATACGTATCTCTTATATTGTTTCTCAATTTCCATTAAATTAAAAATATCTTATTTTGTAATAGGTTCAAAGTTACAGAAAAGGTTCAAGAATAGTACAATAAACTCTATTCACCAGAGACTCGATTCAAGTCCATACTATGTAACTCCTTGCAGTCTGGTTTCTGTCCTTATCTAAATTGCTAAATTCCCGAGTAAACTTCTAGTTTGCCCAATCCTGTAGCTTTTCCCCCAACACTTACCCCTCTTCAAACTTCAGCCTCACAGCAGCATCTGATACTTGTTGCCTACTCTTAACTTTCTGAAACATCTTCTCCCAGACTGTCATCACATTATGGTCTATTGATCAATCTTCTCCTCTCTGATCATTCCTTCTGCATTTCTTTTGGTGGTTGCCCTTTCAACCCCTCCAACCCTTAAATTTCTGATTTTAGCTTTTTTCTTTCTGTTCTGATGATAGTGTCCACATCCACTGCTACAATGATTAACTTCCATGCCAATGATTCCTAAAGTTTTTATCACAGCCTGCTTGCCTTCCAGCATCTCAGTCCTGCATGCTGAACACATTCTCTGAGAGTTAGTATAGGGCATAAAACCAACAACTCCTTTCGAGGTAATTAATTTTCAGTAATTAAACCACAACTCCACCTCAAAGATTCGGTCCCTTTTTTTTTTTAAGGCTGGTTAAAAGTGAGGCAGTGGGAGTGGAGAAGGAACAAAGGAATCTGTAACTGGCTGTGATCAATTAGTTGTGAACACCACTGCACTCGGACCAACCTATACCTTCTTTTCTTATCCATGCCATTCATCTCTCTCTTGACTTTCTTGTTTGATATTACTGTTTTCAGCCATCCTCTACAGACATTTCCCATCTGAAACACAGTTAATCTTTCCTTCAGTATTACCTCTGTCCATTCCAGAAACCTTTACCAACTTGTCTTGACTACTAAAGAACTCTCAGACTGCCTGACCAAGCATTTCAAGCCTGTACTACCTGGTTCCACATTATCTTGTAGACTCTGTCCTCAAGGTCCTTTTTCTAAGTTATCGCTAAACACTAGACAGGTACAATAACTTTCTCTTCAAGCTTAACAGTTTGGCTAAGACTCTGGACAGAACTACCCACTTGCATGGGATTCCTTTCTCCATTCTTCTAAATACAGCTGATTGTGCCACAAAGGGTCTGAGTATGTTTAAAATAAAAAAAATACAGCTGACTGGGCCAGGGGCTTGTATATATCATGCAGAGAACCAAGCCAAAGACTGGGCTCAGCTACTGAGATTCCCTCTCAGAATTAACAGACACAGAGGCTGTTGTCAAGTCACCAGTGGGAGCTAGAACTGAAAGGCTATGATACAAAACAGGGCTGGAGGCCCCCATGTGCAGACTGAGTGAGCAGGAAACCAATCGAGAGAGAGAGAGTGAAAGAAGAGTGGTACAGACTCAGGGTGGAGCACAGATGGGACAAAGAGACTCCTGAGAGGTGAAGAGAATAATCCTGAGGCTGTGCCTTTCCAGTTCTCATCACCCCCGTCCTTGGACGTCTGTGAGACTGCCTGCTACGCCCTCACAGTAACTCCCCGAGCTGACTGTAACGGGTTTCTATTCCTTATCAACAAAAACCTCGCCAGAATATCCGATGCAACTTTCTGGGTATGTATTGTATGGGAATTACTTGCCATTTCCTAAACACGTCCTATACTTTCCTATCTTTTTTTTTTGAGACAGAGTCTCACTCTGCTGCCCGGGCTAGAGTGAGTGCCGTGGCGTCAGCCTAGCTCACAGCAACCTCAAACTCCTGGGCTCAAGTGATCCTCCTGCCTCAGCCTCCCAAGTAGCTGGGACTACAGGCATGCGCTACCATGCCCAGCTAATTTGTTCTGTATATTTTTAGTTTGCCAATTAATTTCTTTCTTTATAGTAGAGACAAGGTCTCACTCTTGCTCAGGCTGGTTTCGAACTCCTGACCTTGAGCAATCCGCTCGCCTTGGCCTCCCAGTGTTATGATTACAGGCGTGAGCCACCGCGCCCGGCCTATACTTTCCTATCTTTACGCTTTTGTGCACATTCTTTCCATTGGCTTCATTTCCTCCTGCGTCTCTGCTGGGCCCAGTTTTCCCATCCTTCAAGATGTAGTTTCCAAATGCTCTCTCTTCTACAAAGTTTTCTTTAATTCTTCTATGATGTAATCTCACCTTTCTTTGCATTCCAACAGTACTGTTTCTCTCTCTTAAATTATAGTCTACTTTGTATTAAACTTGTTTTTCTACATCTTACCTTTGTTCTCTATAACAAAGAGACTATAAAGACTATAAAGCTTTTTAGAGTCCAAACCAAATCTACCGCAGAAATTATTAATTATTTTCTAATGATGCTTAATATTCTACTCCTAGGACACTTCGTTTTCATTTCATGGAGTAGAGATGGTATGATGGCACCACTTCCCAAAACTAATAGTCAGAATCACCTAGAGAACTCTTTTCTTTTCCTTTTCTTAAACAAGTACAGATTGCTAGGCAATATTTTGTGTAACTTAAAAAATTTTTTTAAATTAATTCTTTTGTAGAGATGGGGTCTCGCTATGTTGCCCAGGCTGGTCTTGAACTCCTGGTCTCAAGCTATCCTCCTGCCTCAGCCTTCCGAAGTGCTGGGATTACGGCCACTGAGCCACTGAGCCCAGCACACAATGTAATTCTGATTGAGCAGGTATGGAGTAGGTCATGGGAATGTGTGTTTTAAATCTTATCAGGCAGTTCTGATCACCAGTCAGGTAACAACAATAGGGTTTGGAGCCAGTCTTGTCTAGTATGTGACCATGATGCATGGCAGTCATCATAATTGTTTTTTATTCTTTCATCTTAAAGCTTTAAAACTGTGTTGAAATGCAAATCACAACTTAAGTTATAGCTTTATAACAGTAGATTCTGGATTAGCGGTTCTTTTTTTTTTTTTGAGACAGAGTCTCACTCTGTTGCCCGGGCTAGAGTGCCATGGCGTCAGCCTAGCTCACAGCAACCTCAAACTCCTGGGCTCAGGCGATCCTTCTGCCTCAGCCTCCCGAGTAGCTGGGACTACAGGCA
>CAUYRT010035416.1:0-37678 GCA_963574885.1 Lepilemur ruficaudatus | reverse complement strand
CTGTGGGGCTCTGGAACCTACCTTCAGGATTTTTACAAGATAGTGCTTCCTGTGGCACATGAGGATTACCTGAGGAGGATCCTCTCCTCTACATACCATTGTTTACTGTGCTATATCCTTCTGCCAACCTGAGTGACCTTGGTGCCAAGTTATGTCCTTTTGAGTCTTCTGAGTGTGAATGTCTGCTGAGCATGCCAAGTAGGATTGCAGTCAGTTTTCCTAACACCATCTACTGCATAGTCCATGTTTTTCCCTTTTCATTATATACCAAGTTTCCATAAAGGTGAAACCCGGGCTCTCTGTTCTATTGGTATATGTCAGTTCCTTTCCCAGTGCAACACTGTCTTGATGTAACTTTGTAATATGTCTTCATATCTAATAGGTGAATGACCTGTCTTTGTCCTACTCTGTAAAAAAAATAACTATTTGTGGAGTTTTTTTCCTGTATGAATTTTAGTATTAGTCTAGAAAGTTTCCTAAAACAAGCTGCTGAGGATTTTATTAGAATTGTAATGAATTTATAGATTAATTTAGAGAGAATTGATATTTTTCCAAAGGAAAATCCCATTCATGAATATAATTTCTCCATTTATTCAGAAGATTTTGCTTATTTTTTTGGCTAATTCCTAGATATTTTATAATTGTTATTGCCATTAAAAATGGTATCCTATTATTTCTGGTACAGAGAAATAATATCGAATTTGGTATGTTGATCTTGTATTTATAGCTTTGACGAATACTGTTCCAATATTGCTCTTTTGTATTGTGTCTCTAAAGGCAAATAATGACAGTTTATCTCTTCTTTTTTAGTCCATATGCTTCTTTTTTATTGATTTGGTAAGGTTGTCAGTCTATATTTGATAGTAACTGTGGTAGCAAGCATTTTTATCTTATTACTGCTTCAGAGTCTAAAGTTGCTCTTGAGGTTTGCTGTGAGTTTTATGCTAGTTTTAAATTCCCTTTATTGTCGATTTAAATCTGCATTTGTTTAGATGGTCTTTTGGGTTTTCACCTTTAGTAATGGTAATATGGTGAATGACCATATGAATACAAGAATGAATACATTCTTGTATTCTTACTTGATGTGATTTTTCAGTGAAATAATTTATTTTATCAAAAAATACATATGAATGAGTGTGAAAGTGATTAAAATAAAAATGAGGAAGCATGCAAAAATTTAACCGTATACACAAAAGGCAATATTGTCACTATTTGCTGAACTGTCCCAGGAGAAGAGAACCTAAAAAGAGGCATTAGGTCATAGTCTGGCTTCACTTTCTGTATTACAAGAGTCTTTTCTGAGAAAGTCATTGGGCAAGGCCCTGAACAAATCTTGGGAAACATAGGGTTATCCATAGTCATTGTAATTTGAAAGGTGCACTGTCTACTAGAATTGGGTATTTCCCTGTAATATTGTCAAAATAGGCTGTTTAGGCTTTTCCATTTTTAAGCTCCCTGTGGCTATCCTCCAGCTCTCAGGAATAGATAAAGCAGAATACTGTGATCTCAGTGATCCAGAGAGCAGGGCTTGAAGGAAAGAGCAAGGGCTTTAGCACATGGTCCAGCAAACCAAGTTCAGATAAAAATCTAGGCCAGGCCCACTTAGGCATTATCTGGTTCAAAATATGGTACAACAGAAAGAAAAGGTATCATGTTGAAGACAGCCCTCACTGTGTCTCTTGTGTCATTCTGCACAATTCTGAACTGGTTGCTCTCTTTGGTGCATGACCGTTATCCTGGGTTCTCTCTTGATTTTCCTTAAGAGTCCTGGTATCTTTCTTGTTTCCATACCTCACACCTGCCAATTTCTTGGTTTACTCCCTTAGAGAGTTAGAGCACATCTTCTAGGAGCTTCTAGAGAAAGGCTACAGGGGAGGTAAAGTGTGAGATCTTGAATGTATGAAAATGTCTATAATTGTACTCTCAATTTGGGGGTAGAATTCCAAGTTGGCCATTGTTTTTCTTTAAAATTTTGAAATGATTTCTCTGTTGTCTTCTGGCTTCCATTGTGGCTATTGAAAAGTCTGTCTGAAGCCATTGTGCATTCCTTTTGTGTGAGACCTATTTTGTTTTTGTTTTTTTCCCACTCTCTGGAAGTTTTTAGGGTCTTCCTTTAATTTTAATATTTGTAAGTTTTACAGTCTGACTCGGTGTAGGTGTATTTTCATACATTGAGCTAATCACTAAAAGCCCATTCAGTTTAGAGATTTGTATTTTTCAATTCTGGAAACTTCTTGATTTGAGTTTTTTCCCTTTGAACATTGCTATTTTAACAGCATCTTTTTGCTAAGTCTAATAGAATCAGCATCATTCCTTATCTACTGAGGATATTGATTATAAATAATTTTGCTTTGAAATTTCCATTTTCACAAGTCTTTTTGGTTTTCCTAAGTTACTTTTTGTGTGTGTGTTTTATCTCTGACTTTCATGATAGAGGCTTTCCTCCATTTTCTGCTGATCTTGGTTGCCTGCTTATGTTTAAGACTAAGATACTGGACAGCTAATTGAAGGCTTTAAGCAGGCAAGTAGAGACTTGTTGCCTGTGGACTTTGCCTAGTGTTAAAGCTAGTTCGGAGGGCTAGTGTAGGGTTTGCTAATATTTCCCTGAATTGAACTATCTATCCAGTCTCAGACATAGTGACCCACCAAACTTATAGAATGGCCAGGAAGACAGACCAGAAAGACCTTGCATTGCAGGTAGGCAGATCCAGTGGGAGAGAGTGGAGAGGGGGTGGAAAACCATTTTATAGTTTCTTCTTTCAAAGTCACCAGTCAGCTAACTCACACCTCCCCTGAAGAAGCAGTTAGTAAAAGAGGGAGAGGAGCCAGGAGTGTTATTCTAAGAAAACACTTCCATGTGGAAACATGGAGTGGGAAATTAGGTTAGACTGAACAGTGAAGTGTATTAGATTGAATTCATGTTTTTCCATTTGTCTTTATATTTGCCTATTTTTTGGTTTTCTTGCTCTTTCAGAGAGGAATAAATAAAAAGCTCCAGTTGTTGATAGCTTTCCATGGTTTTATAAGTTGTTACTTCATATATTTCTGCTATCTTATTAGAAGTTGCATACTTATCATACTTTGTATATCTTTTTTCACTTTCCAATCTTCTATTAGATAGATCAAATTTTCTTCTGTAGATTTAGAAACTATGCATTCTGGTTTTATTCTTTTAGTGCTTACTTCTAGCCCTTAGTGATATTTGTTTTTCCCTACCAGTCTTTAAAGTTGTCAATTTTGGGATCTTAGAACAACACAAAAATGTTGATACACTATTATCCTCCCTGGTTTCTACCCCAGACACTTCTCCCTATTTTCCCCAGCCTCTATTCCCCAGTCAATGTTGGTATCATTTAGAATTTTTTATTCTAGATTGTTTATGGTTAATTTTTTTAATACTTTCCTATTTGAATAAATGCCTTATCTGAAGTTATTTATCCTTAGTTCCCATGTTTTATCCATTTATTTATATTGTTAACTATCAAAATAGTACAGTTGCATGGTTTTTAAAAATCAATTTGTGATTTTTTTAAAAAAGTATATAAGGAAATATGGCAGGTCACCTGCCTTACTCTTGAGTCTGGATCCCAGAAGCAACTTCTTATTTCTAAATAATGTCATCATCTTGCTCATTTTTGATTTATCAAGCTTAGAGGTTATTTGTTAATACCCCCTACTCCCAGTAGAAAATTTGGCTGCCTTATACTACTACTCCACTTCCCCTTACTCATCTTCCCAATACAATATTCTAACTTTTAGTTAAGTCAGTGAAAATGTTTCATTATTGTGACCATGTAAAGCTACTTGGGAGGCTGAGGAAGGAGGATCACTTGGGCTCAGAAATTTGAGTCCAGGCTGGGCAACATAGTGAGACCCTATCTCTTTAAAAAAATTGTTTACTCTCTTACTGTTGTTCATTTCTTATATAACTTTCTGTGTTTCCTGGCATTGATACTGCCTGGTTTTTTTCATTTACCTAGTTTCTGCATACTGTACCTGGCTGTGAGGAGTGGTGCCTGATGCTTTCAAATGCTGGGCCTTTCAAGAGCTCAGTGATATAGTCTTAGTTGTAGAGTCTTTGTCTTAGGTGTAATTTCATCTGCTCTGCTAAGTCAGTTCCCTCACATCCTTTTGCTTTCTTCACTTTCATTCTTTATTCCTGTTGCTTAATACTTCTCATTTTTTATTGTAATTTTAGGGGATATTTTGAGGAGAAAGGAGATAAAGGTGAATAGTCAATCTCCTGTATTTAAGTGGAAACCAAAGTGTGTTCTGCAGCCATGTACCCTTGAGAGAGCTATCCATAGTGCTGCCCAATCGATCTCCCCTGTTCTATCTTGAATCCACTTTAGCAGGCTTTTGCTTCCACCAAAACCACTCTTGTTGAGGTCACAAAGTGATTGCTACACTGCTATCTGGTGAACAGCTCTCAGACTTCATTCTTTTTAACGTATGGTAGTAGTTGATCACTCCCTCATCTTCAGAATATTTTTTTCACTTGGCTTCCAGAAGACCACCCTCTACTGGTTTCCCTGTAGTATTGCTGACACCTTCTTTTCAGTGTTATTGACGGTTTCTCTTTATATTCCCTACCTCTAAATGTTGAAGGACCCCAGAGTTTAGACTCTGGACTTTTCTGTATTCACTTCCTTGATGATCTCATCAGTCTGATGAGTTACAATATCATATGTTCTTGACTCCAAAATTTATTTCTCCAGTCCTGACCTTTTATCTGAACTCCAGAATCAGATATCCACCTGCCACTTCGATATCTCTACCTGGTATCTAGTACGCATCTCAAGCTTAGTATGTCTAAAAATAATTCCCCCAGCTTGGGCAACATAGCAAGACCCCATCTCTACAAAAATTTAAAAACAGAAAAATTAGCTGGGTGTGGTGGCACATGCCTATAATCCAATCTGCTTGAAAGGCTGAGGTGGGAGGATTGCTTAAGCCCAGAAGTTCAAGGCTTCAGTGAGCTACGATCATGCCACTGCACTGTAGCCTGGGCAACAGAGGGAAACCATGTCTCAAAAAAATAAAAAAAGAATACCTGACCTTCCCTTCAAAACTTGAGCCTCCCCCACTCTCTTCCCTGTATCAGTAAATGGCAGCTACATCTTTCCACTTGTCCAGGCCAAAGACTTTGGAATTTTTTTTTATTTCTCTTTTTTTTACACCTCATATATTTCAGGAGGTCCCCTTTGTAGTAACTTCAGAATATATTCAGCATTTTGACCACTTCTCACCATCTCCACTGCTTACTTCCTATTCTAAGCCATATCATTGCTCACTAGATTGTTATAATAGGCTTCTGACTTCCTAACTTCACCATACCTGTAGTCTGTTGTCAACACAGGAACAGGGTGAACATGTTTTTTAAATCTATAACAGATCACAACACTTCTCTGCTAAAAACCCTCCAGGGGCTTCCCATTTGACTCAGTAAAAACTCAAAAGTCCTTTCAGTGATCCCCAACCCTCAGGCCTCCAACTAGTACCCCTCCGTGGGCTATTAGGAACTGGGCCACACAGCAGGAGGTGACCAGTGGATGAGTGAGTGAAGCTTCCTCTGTATTTACAGCCATTCCCCTTCGGTGGATGGTTTCAATCATCCTGAAACCATCTCCCCCACCCCCCTCCCTGTTTGCAGAAAAATTGTCTTCCATGAAACCAGTCCCTGGTGCCAAAAAGGTTGGGGACCACTGCTCTACAAGGTGTCATGCCTCTGACTCCCTTCTTCACCTACTGGTCTCCCAGGAGTCAGACTGGTTTCTTTGCTGTTACTTGAATGTTCCAGGCATGCTTCCACCTTAGGACCTTTGCACATAGTTTTGCTTGTGTCTGGAGCACTTTTCTCCCAGACATCCTCAGTGTCCTCTTCTGTATCTTTCTGGTCATTGGTCAAGACTCGCCTTCTCATCTAGTCTACTGGGGAGACAGAAAAAGGAAATAAAAAATTGCCTTCTCAGTAAGCCCATCCATGTCATCCTATCTTAAACTGCAACCTGTCCCTTCTCCCTCTGCATTCCCTTATTCTTTTTCCCTGCTTTTTTTTTTCTTTTTTCTTTGTAGCATATATTGTATTGTTTCCTCCTCCATCCTCGGCACTTGAAACAGTACCTAGCATATTTTAGGCACTCATTGTATGTTGAAAGAATGAATGGATAAATCATAGCTATCTTTTCCTAACACTCTCATTAATGCCAAAAGGTTTCACTCTGAAAAGAGAATATGGCTTTCATTAGAAATTACCACCAACATTAATGATAAATGACGTAAGTACAATGTAAAATAATGGCTTTAACTCATAACTACAGTATACACTATTTCCTTAGACATTCATAACTAGTCATATTTTGTTGTTTATACTATTAGTAGATTTAATAATAAATTGAGATTAAAATATGTAAAAATATCAAACTGTATGCCCTTGATTATTTAAATTTTGACTGGTCTAAACTTGGTTGATTTTAAACTTCAGTAATATGTTTATAGCCCAGCATACTGAAGAAATTTTAGTTTCAAACCAGTACAGTAGGCTTCAGTTGGAAAATAAGCCCCAGAGAAAAGAGAAGTCATTTAGATAGCATTCTTTTTCCTTAGCATAGAATTGATACTTTAATTGCCTCCAGCAACTTCATTTTATTTATTCTGTTTCTAATACATTTGGTTCCAGGATCTGTAGATCTTTGGATTCATCTTTTTAATCAACCCTGGAAATTTTGCAACAATTATATCCATTCTGTCTGTTCTCTTTGGACTCAAATTAGACCTGTTAGACTTTGTTCTCTCCTTCATATCTGTGTCTCATAATTTGTATCTCTTTGTCTCTGTATGCTCCAGTCTGGGTAATTTTTCGTGTGTATTTACCTGTTAACTCACTAGCTGTGTCTAATTTGCCATTTAACTCATTCACTCCTCAGCATAATTATGTTTTAATTATATTTTAAATTTTAATAATTTTATCTAGAATTCCTGTCTTTTTTTTCAATCTGTCCATTCCTGATAATTTATTGTGCCTTTTATTTAAGCATACTATGTTATATCTCCAAGAACTCTAATATCTGCAATCCTTGGGAGTTACAATGTTTCTGCTGACTCCCACATGTATTGTCTGGCATCTTCACATATATAGTGATCTTTGTGAGCTCATTGCTTGTTAATCTGTGTGAGTGCTGCAGGCCAATATTGAGGAAGGGTTAAGTCCACAGAGAACTTTTTACCACTTCTGGTATGGGGGTACTGCCATTCTGGGACCACTTAAGTCCTCCCTTGAAGGTCTTGTGTAAGATTAGGAAACCAGGATCAGCTTCTCCCAAACTCGACTTAGTAGGTCCAGTGCTCGGTATTCTTGACCAAGTAGGCCATTATGGGTATCTACCCTCAGGGCACCCAAACCCCCTCCCTTCTGCCTGCAGTTTCCCAGCTTACCAGTTTTGATTGGTTTTGCCCTGCCTCCTTCCTGTGAGACCTGCAGTGCCTTAATGTGTGTCCCAACCAGGGTCTTACTTGTTTACTAGGAGAGTCTCACATGTTAGCTTACCACACTAGAGATAGCAGTTCCCTCCAATTTCCAGACTCAAATAGTTATTACAAATTTTACATTGTGGGAAATCAATAATATCTGTGGTTTTGTTTCTTTGGGATAGTTTAGTTTTTTAACTACTAAGAATATTTACTTTCTAAAAACTAATCCTTAGTTTGGAATTCACTGGGAAATACATTCTCAGTTGGATATGAGGAGAAACAAGGAACAAAAGATACTAATACTAGAAAGTAGAAAAGGCATAATTTCAGGAAAAAAGGTTGGCTAATTTAGTAAACCAGCAAACATGTATATTTCATCTTATTTTCTCATTTTGCCACAGATCCTCACAGGGCCTTAAATTGAGATGGGCATTTGGAAACTTCTGCTTTAAGACTTAGGAAGTTTCCTAAGTGCCTTCTGATTCATCAGAGGGAAAAAGCAGATACATTATAATAATGTAGTTTTATGTGTTTTTTGTAGTCTATGATAATAGTTTGAAATTCTTTGAAAATTGGTCATTCATGTATGATATGTGGCAACTAAACTAGTTAATTATTAATAATTGGAAAAGCCCAGCCTTCAACCATTGTATTAATGATAAAATGTGTTTTTCCATTGGTGTGTAAAAACATACAAACTTTTAAAAACCAATTAATACAATCTTAATATAAATGGCTAACATATTTTTTATTTGAAACTTGTTAATATTCATCAAGCTCAAAATGGATCAAGATTTTTTCATACATTTCTGGGACTGGAAAATGAGAAGATTAGGATAACTGGTAAAGTAATAAAGGTTATTATGAACACCAAATTAAGGAGTCTTAAACTAATTAAGGTTATTATGAACACCAAATTAAGGAGTCTTTATGTATTTTCCCTGTCTCTAACAACCAACAACATTTTCAAGGGCAGAATATTTAACTTCTTACCACATTGTTAAATGTGGAGTTAGACCTGTGTTTGAATTCCAGGTCTGCCACTTTCTAGTTAGTTTCCTTAGAGAATTTAACCTCTGTACCTTACTCTCATCTAAAAAATGAAGGTGATAATCATACCTACTTCATTGAGTTGCTGAGAGGACTAAAGGATGCTGTGTATTATGCATTTAGCAGAGCACCTGGCATATAGTAAGGGCTCTCTATATATTAACTTTTGTTAAAAGTCATAAGCACTTTTTAATAACTATGTTATCAAGATACAATTTTGAATCAGGAGCTATCTTTAAGGACTGAAGTCCTGCTAAGGGAGTCAAGTGGAACAATATCTAGGAACGGGGATATTCTCAAGTAGCAGTCTATTAGACGAATGGAAATTCTACTTGTTTCTAGCAAAGGTACTGGGACGGGAAAGAATATTGTTCAACAGTAAGCAGTGCAGATTCCACAATGTTGGGCATAGAACTGCCACACACGTGTACACATATGGAATGACACCATGTAGGACTTACAGTCTCAACACTTGGCATCTAAACTTAAGTGGGTATTACAAACAGGGACCTCCACTTTTTGGTAGTAAAAAGCTCCACACTGGAACATAACCATCAGAGACACTTAGAAAGTGAATATGGTACCCAATACATACCCTTTTAATTTATTACAGACCTTGAGGTAGATGAAAAAAAATGCTTATTGATGACTTTTTCACATTAATTTTGTTTTGTACAACCCTTTGCCTTATTATGGGGAAAAGGTTACATTTAATTTTAAATCTTGTTCTCAGATAATGTTTGGTAGTAGCTGGAATCTCAAAAGGCATTTGCATTTATTTTATTGCCTTTTATTCGTAAATATTTTTGTATTTTTTTCAGTATGAATGGGGTTCCTTTCTAGTTTCACATTTCATTTTAGTTAAAAATGTTTCAAAAGCCACACAAAGTGGTGCACATGGGTATGCATTTCTCCTGCCCTGCCTCCCATTCCTTCTGTGGAATGTGGAAATTGGAGTGAGAATTTGGCAGCCATTTCAGATGCTGACACAGAAGCTGTATGTCAAGAATGGCAAAGCAGCCCTACCAGCCCTGAACCACCCACTTCTGTAATTTGAGAGAGGAATAAACTTGTGTTTTAGCCACCATATTTCGGGTCTCCTTATTAAAGCAACTTAGACTGTACTAAAACTAATAGAGGAATAGATGAGCTTAAGAACAAAAAAGGGTTAAACTTCGTGAGGAGGTGAATTGGATGGAAGCCTTAGATAAAATTGCCCATTTTGCCCAAAGGGCCTCAAGAAAGAACATCTGTACAATGCTAAAGAAAGATTCTTCCTTGGGCAAAAGTCATTGAACCTAATGAGTTGACCATTTGACCTTGGACAAGCCACTTACACTTGTCTCTGTGTTTGAGCCTTAAATTGAAAAGATGGAAGAAGTTGACCTCTCAAGGATCGTTTCTAGCTCTGTCATTTTGTAAATTTATGTTGTTCTAGAAAAGAGAGTGATGAGAAAGCTTAAGATGTTAAGTGTCTGAATGGATCCCTCAGAGATGATTGGTAGTATGTAGATCAACAACAGGAACAGATATTATGGAGTGGGTCCAGTAGTAGAATTCTGTTCAATCTCTGCTTGCAAACTGGTTAATTCTTAACGACTTGATCTCTTTTTGTTGAACCTTGCTAAAAGCAAGCAGTGGTAGCCAACACAAACACATTCTGGCCTTTTCTAAACCACTTCCGTTAGAGCTATAGGCTTGATAATCTGCCTTCCAGGTTAACACAGGTGACAATTTACCCAATAAATTAGAGAACAGTCACCAGTCTTCCAGCCTGTGATATGTTTCTACCTGCTAGCCAATGCCATATATGTCTTAGATCTTTGTTATTGTAGCACATCACTTTCAGAGACCAACTTTCTCTTTTAGGGCAAACACTGAGATGCTGTAACAAAGGGACCAAAAAATACAGTAGCTAAAGCAAGATAAACATTTTTTTCTCATGTAACAGTCCAGAGGTATGCTCCGCTTCAGAAGGCAATTCAGGGCCTAGGTTCCGTCTGTGTTAGGCTCTACAATCCCTTTTTTGTTGTCCTTGTTTTCACGGTTGAAGATGGCTTATCACCATCACAACTGAGCACTAGCTTATGTGAAAGGAGAGAAGTAGAGGGCAAGAAGCTTCTCTTTAAGAATTTACCTAGCCTAATATCTTTGTGGTATAAAACTTGCTTAACTCTAATGTCTTTGTGGAACAAAAAGATTTGCAGAAAAGTCACAATTGATAACATTGGAAAAATCTGACATTCTGTACAGTGAGCACTTAATCTCTACTTAATTATTAGATTTCATTATGGTAATTACTCATTTGGATAAGGCTTTACTTTTTCGGTCCTCTCTGATCCTAACATTTAATTTGGGTTCTCAGCCATATTCCAAGTGGAAATCAGAGATATTGACATGTAGCATTTACCCTACAATATTGAGGCTTACACATTTTACTGATGCCCAGTATTAGTATTCACAGTAACATTAACATACACACACATACACACACGAACCTATTAGTGAAAACCGAATTTGTAATCCAGAGCTACTTAACATTTTTAAAGAGATACCTCCTGATAAAGACAGAGTTTGGTCTAAAAGATACTTTTGGTATTTCTCAGGTCATACAATTTTCCCGTTCTACCTAAGCAAAGCTACCAAATGACCTGTACCAAGAACCATTTCATCCATTCTTTAGTTGGAGTTCTTTCATCTCATAAATTTCTTTTTCTTCTGGACTCAAGGTTGGTCACCTAAGATCAGGCTCTGATGATCTGGTTGCTAGGAGACCAGACGCTAGGAGGGTGGGGACGCTGCACTGCGACAAGCCGGGAGTGAAAGCTAGAGGCGAGGGGGACGGCGCCCGCCCCGCAAGGCCGCAGTCCTCCGCTGCCGCGCGTCCCGCTCCCTCCCGCCCGGCGGGAGCTCCTCGCTCATTGGCTCCGCTGCTGTGGCGCTGGCCTGCGATTGGTCGGGCGGCCTCGAGCCGGCGCTCGCCCGCCCCTCGGCGCTGGTCCCCGGCCGCCGCCTGGGAGCGGGTGGGGTCGGCGTGTGAGGGCGTCACGGTCCGGGTAGCGGGCTGGGTCGCGGCTGCTTCATGGCGGGAGCGCGGGCGGTGCCGGCCGCTACAGGTGACAGAGGCGCAGCAGGGGCCGCCGCAGCCCTGTAGAGGTGAGCTGGATGCCGAGGGGCTCGGGTGCCCGCCGCGTAGCGGGAAGGGCGGCGACGGGCGGTACCGCTTGCAGCCAGCCTGTTCCCGCCGCGGCCCCTCACCCACGGCGGGGCGGGCTGGGCCGGGAACCCGCTCGCCCAAAGGCGCCCACGCACAGCCCACAGCACCCCAGCACCACCCCGGCCCGTGTCCCGCGGCCCGCCGGCTCCACATGTCCGCAGCCCGTCCCGCCCGCGCACCAGATGAGGGGACGCCAGCCTTGCCGGCCCGGCAGCGCCCGGGTCCTCTGCCCCGCATCTGCCCCCGCCTCGTCCCCGCCCTGCGCCTTTGTCCGCCCTTCACCCGCTCGGCTCCCCGAGAGCTGCGCCTAAGCGGGAGGGGTCCCACCAAGACCTTGGGGTTCCCCGAGGACACGCCACACAGTGAGCCTCTGAGCCCAAGGTTTGAACGCACTCATCGTGGGTTTGGGATGTGATATTAACTTTCTCCTTCACCATCAAAGCCAACTGCCTCGGATCTCATCTGTGGCCAAGGGTCGGGCAACCTGGGCACAAGGCTTCTCCCTGGTCCAGGATGACTCAGTGTTACCGCCACCCTCAGTTATGCCAAAGGCCTTTGACTTGCCCCACTGGCCCCCCCCCTTCCCATCTTGCCACTGCCTAGGAAAAAAGTCTCTTGGCTACAATAGCCTTTTTCTCCTTGGGGGAAAAAAGACATCAGATGCCTGTCTGGACCTCTCTCTGGTGTGGGAGTGACTTAGGTTAGTCTTATTAATACATACACATAAACAAAGATAAGGGAACGGGGGAAGGGATTTGCCTCCCAAATTGTGTGGTGTGTTGTTAAAAAATGTAGTCTATTAAACAAATTGAATTTTTATTTTTGGTAAATAACATATTTTACCTTAAGCAAATTTAAAATTTTGGAATTGTATCATGAATGGGAATAGATTTAGTAGTAAGATAATTTGAACTTTGAACTTGTCTTATTGTCACAGTTTTTGATAATTTTGCACTTTTTTTCCAGATGAGGTATACTGTGACAACTATTTCAAGAGAACTTGTGTTTTATTAAGGATTATCCGTTAATTCTATGTCTTTTATACTTACATTCAAACTCTATAAGATGATTTCTTGAACATTCATTTAACTAGAATTAATGCTGGGTAGTCTAACCTTGCTCAGTATGATTCAGTTGTGTGAAGAGGTTAAACTTTTCAACAGAATTTTTTTGTTTTTTACATTTAGATGATTTAAAGTTTGCTATGTGGTTTTACGTTTTGTTTCGTTTTTTTAGAGACAAGGTCTTGCTCTGTTGCCCAGGCTAGAGTGCAGTGGCATCATCAGAGCTCACTGTAATCTCAGACTCCTGGGCTCGAGCGATCCTCCTGCCTCAGCCTCCTGAATAGCTGGGACTATACCACCATGCTGGGTTAATTTTTAAAAATTTTTTTGTAGAGTTGAGGTCTCACTATGTTGCTCATGCTGATCTCCAACTCCTGGCCTCAAGGGATCCTCCCACCTTGGCCTCCCAAAAGTGCTGGTATTATAGGCATGAGCCACCACACCCACCCTTAAAGTATTTTTGAACTTGTCTAGCATAAATGTGTATCATATTTGAAAATACATATAAATCTTTAAGTGTTTGACATGGACAATGTTCTTGAAATTTTAAATGAATCATTTTGGAAGTGAAGAAAAAATAGTACCCAGAGTACTTGCTCTGAATTCCATTTTAGATTGCCTTCTACCAAGGCTCAAACAAATTATGATAAGACATCCTATGCCTTAACATGCCTCCTAAATTGTGTGGTATGAAAGTGGTGCATGTACTAGGCAAACAAGTAGAGAACAATGCCTTGTTCATTAGTGACAAAGTAGATCTTTCGAGAATTTTGTAAATTCAAAACTAAATTGATTAATCCAGCAAGATGTGCTCCAGCACGACAATGTAAATACTTAAAT
Organism: Lepilemur ruficaudatus; assembly: GCA_963574885.1. Taxonomy (NCBI): domain Eukaryota; kingdom Metazoa; phylum Chordata; class Mammalia; order Primates; family Lepilemuridae; genus Lepilemur; species Lepilemur ruficaudatus. The sequence continues at coordinate 24,037 of CAUYRT010035416.1, read as the reverse complement.
ATTTAAATGAATTATGGGTTATGTTTAAATGAGTTAGGGTAATGCTGTGTGTGGAACTAAATGAATGAGTTGTGGATCCTCAGTTTGGAGTGGGTTTCAAAAGTTACATTAAATCTGTTAAGGTTTTGTGACTTTCTCATTAATTAAGCAAACATTTTTGGCACTATCTGCCTGGCTGGTCACTCTTCTGGGAATTTAAAAACAGAAGGCCCAGCACATCAGAGAAACCATAGTCCAGTGAGTTAAAAAGAAAAATGAATAGAAATTTCTCAAGGCCCTTCCAAGCCTGCTTTCCCAGGTTTTTCCCAATCATTGTAAGACCTTTGCCAAGCCTACTTTCCCAAGGTTTTCATCAAACTCAACTGGAGATATGTGAAAGGGCATTACTTTTGGATTCATTCAATTTTTTCAACAGAGTTTGAGATGATCAACTCTTTAAAAAGAATGAAGTTCTGTAAAATCTACTTTCTAATGTGTACAAGGCAGTGCTTTACAGTTATTAAACTAATTCTTGGAAATTTTTTGTGCCAATGTGGCCAAAGTAGGGAAGAGAAAAATAATAGTAGAAATAAATTATTTATTAAGCACCTTTTGCATGTCAGTTTGCTGAGTGCTATTTAATCCTCACCATAGCCTCAAAATTAGGTACAATTTTCCTGATAATATACCTGAGACAATTGAGGTGTTAGGTTGCACTGCTAGAAGTGGTAAAGCTGGATAAGAATCTATAGCTGCCTTTCTGCTCATTTTATGAATCTGTTTAATCCAAGGATCTCTGGAGTGGTAGTGCTACTACTGCAAGCATTATATAGTCCTCATTCTGTGCCAGGTAACACTTTTCTTATATTCTCAAAAGTATATGAGTTACAGCCTGAGCAAGAGCGAGACCCGTGTCTACAAAAAAATAGAAAAAATTAGCCAGGCCTGGTGATGTGCGCCTGTAGTCCCAGCTACTTGAGAGGCTGAGGCAGGAGAATCGGTTGAGCCCAGGAGCTTGAGGTGGCAGTGAGCTATGATGATGCCACTGTACTCAAGCTAGGGCAGCAGAGTGAGATTGCGTCTCAAAAAAAAAAAAAAGAAAAAGTCTGTGAGCTAACTACTGTTATTTTTGTTTTACAGATGAGGAAATTGAGGCACAGAGATTAATCTGAATTAAATATTACCTTAAGTGGTAGAAACGGTTACAAATTTGGACAGTCTAGCTCCAGAGTCTACACTCTTAACCATTACACCATACTGGCCCTTCAACAAGGTACATCGCTGGTTGGTTGGAAGCTACAATTTTAGAGTGCTTAATGTTTTTCTTTTTTAATTTGTTTTTAATGTTCATGGAAATGCATGTAGGATAGCTTTATGATGTTTACCACCTGACATACCAGCTTCTTATGTAAACAATTACATAGTATTAATCACAGTTAACATTTACTGAGTGCTTACTACAGTCCAACCCCTGTGCTGCGTTTTAAATATCTCACATAATCCTCAACACAATCCTAGGAAGTAGATACTATTATTTTATGCTGCATCTCATTTGTGAGATACTTTTATTGTGTCCAGAGTGCTTTCACAAAATAATCCCTTTGATTCTCTCTAGACTAGCAGAAATATTACAATCATTAAATTTTATTGCTACAGTTCAGCAATGATAGATGACTTACCTTGACTGGCAAGTGATGGAGCTCAAACTTAAACCAGAGCTCCAGACTCCCATGTACACTGCTTTTTCCATTGTGCTGGTCTGTCAGTGGATCTTTGCTTTGTACTTTGTGTCCTAAAGTAGACCACATTTTTCAACAGGAACAGCGTATATTTGGAGATCGTGTTCCTAACCTAGAATTAGCATTAGTCGAATCATAGATATGACTAACCATAAACCTCTGTCATTATTTTCATCTGTAAATGTATGTTCCAACTTTAGATACAGTGCCTGACACATAGTGCTAGGGGGCTCAGTAAATGTTTGAATAAAATACGAAGTGTCTCATAAACATTGATATAAAAAGGTTCCTAAAATGGAATGGGTAGTTTCTTTTTCTCTTTGATACCACAACCTTCCCCTCACCACCACCTTACAAACAGGAGCTTTCAGAACTCTTTCATTGACTCTTAACTAAATTAAAAATGTATTAGGTTCTGTCCTTCCCCACCCTCAGCCATTACTCCCAATCCACTGTCTCTGTCATCCTATTCCTAAATACATCTTTTATAGAACAGAAAGAGCATGGATTTAAAAGTCAGTTTTACCTGGGTTTGAATCCTTGCTCTGCCTCTTATTAGCTAAGTAAGTACAAATTACTTAATTTCTCTGAACCTGTTCCCTCATCTTGTAAAATTGGGGAGAGCACCTATTGTATAGGGGTGAGGTAAGAATTTATTGAAATAACATATGAAAGGCTTAGCACAGTTCTAGGCTCCTGGAAGATACTCAGTAAATGACAGCCATTATGTGTCACTCCTCGGCCCCTCCATGGCTCCCCTCTGCTGTGGCTCTTGACCAAAATGATGTTAATATGATATTAACAATTATCTGTTTGTCTGCCGGTGTTCTTCACCAGACTACTTGAGGACAGGTCATAATAGAGACTTTTGTATCCCTAATGTGTGGCACGTAGTTGGGGCTCACTAAATGTTTGTTGAACCACATTCAGTTTGGAAAGCCATCTGGAGCCTTTTTTCTTGGTAATCCTATTGTCTAAAAGTCTTGCACACCCTTGACTAAGATGAAGGGCACTGGATATTGTTATTCAAGGTCTCCTGGATTGAACTAGAGGCTTTGATGGGAGGAGAGGTGGGTGGGGAGCCAGGTGAAGAAGCTTGGGAAGCCTCCACTCTGCAGGAATGTGTGTATGTGTGTGTATGTGTATGTGTGTAAGTAAGTAGTAAACCTTATCAGGCCAGTTGTCACATTACTTCTGAATACAAGGAAGAAGAGAACTTTCCAAAGTAGAATTGTTTTGAACATGTAGAAATAACACTAGAGGTGTTGATATAATCTTCCCATCATTTATAACTAATTATCACAAGACACAATAATTATTATGCTTAACCTAAAATATCAGAATAACTTGTTTTTAAATTTCATTTTATTATATCAGTAAAAATTCAGTATGCTCAGCCTTCCTTGTTTATAACGTGGACATTCATTCACAGAAAAAGGGGATCTTGCTTAGGAATAGAATGAAATTGTAATTCTTCCTAATCAGCTATGTTTGGTATGTTTTATAGCTTAATTCCACCATCCCATGAATTGCTAATCGGAGTATGAATCAGGTACATTTAAGGATTTTTTTAGAAAGATAAATCATATTCAACTTTTTCCCCCAGTGTTTTATTATGGCAATTTTTGAACCTACAACGGAGTCAAAAAGAATTTTATAGTGAATACTTGTATGTCTACCACCTAGATTCTACCCTTAATATTTTATTATGCTTTTTATCACATATTTATCCATCTGTCCATCTTTTCATAAATCCATCAACCCATAATATTCAAATACTTTTATATTTGAAGAGATTTGGGCTATATGTTGTTTATTTTATATCAGTTTTATTTTTCCTTTATATAATAGCAGATAATTCTTAGGGATGAATTATAACTGACCTACTGACAACATTTGGATTTCAGATTTAAATAAAGTTGTTTATCTTTCCTGTCCAAAAGATGAGTCGTGGATATTCAGAAAACAACAATTTCGTGAACAATAATAACCAAATGGTGTTGGACATGATCCTTTATCCATTAATTGGAATCCCTCAGACCATCAACTGGGAAACAGTAGCAAGGCTCGTGCCAGGATTAACACCCAAAGAGGTAAATAACAGCCCCCCACATATCTCCTGAAAGAAATCAGAAAAGTTGGTTAATTTAAAGAGACAATAACTAAGGAAAAACACTATTTGAGGTTTACATATTTATATGCATGTATTAATACTATATGTATATATCTATTATTTGACTAGATGCAAATTATATTAATTATATATTAACATATTGACTGCCACACTGGAAAAAAAATTTTTTCTTTGGAGCCATGGTGTTTTGTTACAAAAATAGAATAAAAACTTTGAAAGCAAAACAGTCCTTTCTAATTTAATGGAAAATTTATTTTTTATTGTTTTCTGTGTTTTTTTCAATAAAAATGTAATATAAAAATTTGAAAATTAGTACTGTAAAAAGTAATCTAAAACTTGAGAAATAGTTCATAAGGGTAAAGTATTTTTCTTGTCAGGCTTAAGTATAAGTTAAAGGTAAACAAATAGAAAAATGAAATTTACTGACTTCCATTCACTTAATCCACATTTTTAGAATTAAATCGTCAATACTAATTGTAACAATAAGAACATCAACAAGTAAGGTTTTCATGAACTAACTACAGGGTTTTGCCCAGGGGGCCACCCATCATGTAACTTGTATGTTACAGCATGGCAGCATGAGTTACCTGTGCACCACATGGCTCCCAAGGTAAAGAGACATGTGAGTTACATATGCTTCACGAGGCCCCAGGCTCAAACCTAGCGTGAGTTCAGTATAACTCACATGGCAGTTAATGTGTTAACTGACCTGCTAAGTTTAAATTTGACCTCGTTGTATATGTTTATAACTGAAAAGTCACTAATAATATCTTAATTCAAGCAAAATATGCCTATAAAATTATGGATAGATAAAATTTTTATAAATCAGATTATATGTTATTAAATCCCTAATGCTGTGTTTCTCAAACTTAACTAATATTGAAACCTTTTTAAAGGAAAAAACTTGGAAACTCCCAATGATGACTGTAATTATTTTTATTATGATATAAATTAAATAGGCACTAATAATATTAGGTATAAACACACTGCATACAACTATAAACCAAATTTATACACTACAGACATGAATGGACACTAAAACCAACACAGTTCAAACTAATAATGCTAACTTAAAAGTGATGAGTAATAGTGGTTTTGCTGAAATTAAATTGCTAATTTAACACAAATATTATATGTATAGTCTGTTGTGGCATTCTTTTGCATTGCCTTTTGCCTTTCAGAGACTTCTTTTGCTACTTTTCTCTCAAAAGTATTTTTTTTCCAAGAAACACGGTCTCGCTCTGTCAGCCAGGGTGGAATACAGTGGTACAATCACTGCAACCTCAAGTTCTGGGGCTGAAGCAGTCCCCCCACCTCAGCCTCCCGAGTGGCTGGGACTACAGGCACACAGTACCACATCCAGCTAATTTTTTTATTTTTATAGAGACAGGGTCTCGCTGTGTTGCCTAGGCTGGTCTTGAACTCCTGACCTCAAACAATACTACCCCCTCCGCCTCCCAAAGTGCTGGGATTACAAGTGTGAGCCATGGTACCACATGTGACCAAGTCTTTATTATTTTAATAAAGAAAATTTAGTGTCACCAATCAGTTACGCTTTGTTTTGCTTTCCACTGAAGGCTAGGGTTTGATCTTATTCCTGATAGGATCTCAGTTCATATAAAAATAAAAGCCAAGTTTTTAACTAAATTATTAAAAGTATCGAGTGTTAATAGATGCAGAGCAAAGGAATATATGGTTGATGAAGGCAGTCTTCATCTTTGTACAAGAGCATAAACAAATATTTTTTTGAGTAAAGCATGTCAATATAAAATTCTACCCTGAATTTAAAAAAAGAACAAAATAAGCCAGATTCTTTTCTATAGTGAAACATGTACAGATTTTCTAGATGTTACTCAACAGATTAATATCAACTTAAAAAAATAATGATAGAAAAGTACCTTCAAATAGAAGGCAAGAAAATACCTTCTCATTTTTTTATTTAAAACATTCCCAAACCTCTTTTTCCTTTGAGACAGTCTCGCTCTGTCACCTGGGCTAGAGTGCAGTGGCGTCATAGCTCACTGAAACCTCAAACCCCTGGGCTCATGCAGTCCTCCTGCCTCAGCCTCCCAGGCAGCTGGGACTATAGGCACATGCCATGATGCCTGGCTAATTTTTCTATCGTCAGTAGAGACAGGGTCTCTCTCTTACTCAGGCTGGTCTGGAACTCCTGAGCTCAAACAATCCTTCCACCTTGGCCTCCTAGAGTAGTAGGATTACAGGTGTGAGCCATTGCGCCCAGCCTCCAAACCTCTATTTCTTTCATTTTATATCATGACAGTGTGCAAAAAGGTTTGATGAACTGAAGAGCAGTGGAAGCTCACCTGTTGACAACCAGTATAATCCCCTAATGGCTGCTGGAGAGAGTCCTGTTGAAACTTTAGCCACATATATCAAATCATCGCTTCTTGACACACAGGGAGAATTTCAGGAGACTCCAGTTGGTCAGGATGCACTTTCCAAAACAGGTAAGACTTTAAAGTACAGCACTTGTCCTTATGATGATTCTACAAAATATTAAGTATTCCAATCAACTTTTCTTTCTTTGTTTAAAGGTTAGTATAAACTTTAAAGAAAAATCTATTAGTGTTTGTATCTTCCTGAATTTTAAAAATTATATTTATCTTTGCTATATTTAAACATTTTTAAGTGTTAATATATAGGTCAAACACTATCACCAAAAAAAAAAAAAATCAAAATTTTCTACTCTAATCTATTGGCCTAGTTATTTCATATTTATTATTTATTATGAATATTATTTTACTTTAAAGGGATTTACATCATACCTTTTTTGGGTTTTTTTCTTTGTTTGTTTGTTTTTGTTTTTGAGACAGTCTCGCTCTGTCACCCCAGCTAGAGTGCAGTAGCCTCATCATAGCTCATTGCAACTTCAAATTCCTGGGCTCAAGTGATCCTCCTGTCTAAGGCACGCACCACCATGCTTAGCTAAATTTTCTATTTTTAGTAGAGTTGGGGTCCTGCTCTTGCTCAGGCTGGTCTAGAACTTCTAACCTCAGGTAATCCTCCCTCTTCGGCTTCCCAGAGTGCTAGGATTACAGTCGTGAACTACCTCACCCAGCCAGCACTATACCCTTTACTTCTGTGGTTCCCAACTCCCAGGCCATGGACTGGTACCGGTCTGTGGCCTGTTAGGAACCAGGCCACACAGCAGGCGGTGAGCAGTGGCTGAGTGAGCGAAGCTTCATCTGTATTTACAGCCACTCCCCATTGCTCTCATCACCGACTGAGCTCTGCCTCCTGTCAGATTAGTGGCAGCATTAGATTCTGCATTATGGTGAGTTGTACAATTATTTCATTGTATATTACAATGTAATAATATTAGAGATAAAGAGCACAATAAATGTAATGCATTTGAATCATCCTGAAACCATCCCTCCCACCCCTGTTCGTGGAAAAATTATCTTCCATGAAACCAGTCCCTGGTGCCAAAAAGGTTGGGGACCTCTGCTTCACTAATTTTTTTTTTTTCTTTTCCTGAGAGCATCTTGCTTGTCTCTCAATTTTTTTTATAGCTGCTTTTTTTTTTTTTTTTTTAAATGGAAGTCTCACTATGATGCTCAGGCTGATCTTGAACTCCTGGGCTCAATCTTCCCACATAGCTGGGAATACAGGCAAGCACTATTGTGCCCAGCCTACAGCCACTCTTTATTGCACCAACAAGAGCTTCAAATGACACAGTAGCAGGGCAAAAGAGATGTTTTCTGCAATTCCAAATAATAACTGGTTTTAGAAATCCTCAGGGTGTAGTTAGCTATTTTAATCTCAGCAGAGTATTGATATAAAAATTCGCTTCAGGAAGAGAAAACTATGCTGTTGGCTTTTGAACATTTGACCCATATTTGTACACACTGCATCAATATTTTTTGAAATCTTCATTGTAACATTATTAGTTTGTGATTCATATTTTTTGTACGGTTTCTTCCTTATACCTTCAGAATATTAAGGGAAAATGCCACCTGACAAGTACCACCTTTAACTAGCCTTGGAAACCATGCATTTACAATATTACCATTCAATAAGTAAAAACCCATTCTCAGCTAGAAATGCTAACTTCCCCCCTTTTTTTTGTATGTGTTTGTTTCTGTATTTAAGGAAGACATAGTATAGCTTCCACAAGGAATTGTTCTTCAGAAAGTGAAAATTGTACTACTCGTAATGGTGGAGAAAAGACTGAAGAATCTGAAGGGTAGGAGGCTGGTTGTTTGCTAGATAAGATCTAATATTAATATCAACATTAAATTATAAAATATATGATTGGTGATTATATGCATCAGTTACCATAATTTAGGAATTTCACATTACACAATTGCTGAAACAATTGGAATCAGCTTGGTTCATGTGTTGAACTATGACTATACCTAAACATATGGCTTGCTCATGTTATTATTTATAAATTAGACTACATTTTCCTATTTTAAAAATTTTATTTTTATATTTGTAAATATTAGAAATAATATCTATTAATATAAAACTTTGAAAAGTACATTTTAATACGCAAAGAAAAATCTCTATGCCATTGGTTCTCCAACTTTATTAAAGAAAGTGGATGTATATTTTAGAACTATTTGAGTATAATTACTCATTATAGAAAGGTTTAAAAATTAGGCTATGTCTTTATGTATTGCAAGTTTTGATAGTTTTGTATTGTTTTGTCTGTTTTATATACAATAAACTCTACATATTTTAAGTGTTCACTTTGATTATTTTTGACAAATGGGTACACCATATAACCATCACCCAAATCAATATCATTCCTGAAAGTTCCTTTGTGCACCTTTACTTTCAATAGATTTTTAAGTAACACTTTGATTAATATATATTTCATATATCATAAAATTCACCCTTTTGAAAAAGTTCTGGAGGTGGATGATGGTGAGTGTACTTAATGCTACTGAACTCTAAGCCTAAAAGTGGTTAAACGGTGAATTTTGTTATGTGTATTTTACACAATAAAAAAATTCACCCTTTTAAAGGATATAGTTCAGTGGTTCTTATTCACATAGATTTTTAACTGAAAGGTTTGTTGGTATGACACAAAAATTTTCTAAATAATTTTTTTACTGAAATTATCTAATATTTCATATTATAGTCCAAAACCCACAGAAACTTGATGTTTCATTATATTAGTTATTACCTGTTTATAACTGTGATTTCTTTGGAAGGACAGTTTTTGAAAAGTTATTTAAATTCTTTGGACTTTGATAGAGCAGTGATTATAATCCTTTTTCTGGTAGCCAAAGTTTAGTTCAAATGTAATTATTTTGAATTAGAAATTTGTGAATTTTTTTTTTTTTCAGACAGAGTCTCACTTTGTTGTCCGGGCTAGAGTGCCGTGGCATCAGCCTAGCTCACAGCAACCTCACACTCCTGGACTCAAGCGATCCTTCTGCCTCAGCCTCCCGAGTAGCTGGGACTACAGGCATGCGCCACCATGCCCTGCTAATTTTTTTTTCTATATATTTTTAGTTGGCCAATTAATTTCTGTCTATTTTTGGTAGGGACGAGGTCTCACTCTTGCTCAGGCTGGTTTCGAACTCCTGACCTTGAGCGATCCACTCTCCTCAGCCTCCCAGAGTGGTAGGATTACAGGCCCAGCTGAAATTTGTGAATTAAACAAAATAAATTCATGTTATAGGATAGTGTATCTCTCACTGTTTATATTCTTATTTTTGTAATAACAGGAAGGTAGATATGGGTCATACTGATACTTCTTTTTGAGGTGATATAATTTCTAAAGAAAGTAAATTCAAGGAGAATATATATATATATATATATATTTTTTTTTTTTTTTTTTTTTTTTGAGACAGAGTCTCACTCTGTTGCCCAGGCTAGAGTGCTGTGGCATCAGCCTAGCTTACCGCAACCTCAAACTCCTGGGCTCACACAATCCTACTGCCTCAGCCTCCCAAGTAGCTGGGACTACAGGCATGCGCCACCATGCCCGCCTAATTTTTTCTATATGTTTTTAGTTGGCCAATTAATTTCTTTCTATTTTTTTTAGTAGAGACGGGGTCTCACTCTTGCTCAGGCTGGTCTCGAACTCCTGAGCTCAAACTGATCCACCCGCCTTGGCCTCCCAGAGTGCTAGGATTACAGGCATGAGCCACCGCACCCAGCCCAGAACATAATTTTTGAAGCAAACTTTCTGATGTATCATCTAAACCTATTCTTAAATTATTTTTAAATATGTAAATAAGTACATTATAGTCCTAAGAATCCTTTTAATTACATGTATTAATTTATATTTAATAAATACCCAAAAGCAAATTTTCTTGCTGTTAAAAATATCTAAGTAAGCCATGCTAATTTTTCATTTTACTCTTAAATGAATAATTTTAGCTGAGTTTTTTTAAATATTAAAATTTTGGTATTAATTATTATCTTCCTCTCATACCCATAACCATGTAAAAGTGCTGTTTTATGTTCCTTACAAGAATTAGAATGTCTTATTTAATTTTTCTTTGTGAATTGGTATTATTTTTATAAACTTATACTTAATCTATAACTTAAAAAATAAATTTTAAACCATATAAATTATTAGTCCTTTAGGAACAATATTTTTGTTTTATTAAGTCAGTAGCTTACTAAAATTAGTCATGATCTAAGATATAATCAGGTTAGCAAGACACTTACTAGAAAAATTCTGAATGTCAAAACTCTATAAAACTGATTTCTGGTCAAAATCTTCAAAAACATCCTGTTCTCTTACCTCCACTAAATGTCAGTATTCTTGGCTCCTCTCTAAAACTCTAATAATTTCATTTTTGTGTAACATTTTTTATGAAGGCCAAACATGGTGATCCATGTATGTGATGAAGCAAAAAACTTGAAAGAAGATTTTATTTGCCCACGAGATCTTTTGATATCAGAAATGAAGTACTTTGCTGAATATTTATCTATGGATGCCCAGCGCTGGGAAGAGGTGGACATTTCAGTTCATTGTGACGTTCACATTTTCAACTGGTTGATAAAATATGTTAAAAGGAACACTAAGGAGAATAAAGATTGTGAGATACCCACTTTAGGTAAAAAATAATCTATTGCTTATTTTGTAGTGAAATTTGTGTGTCACCTGGTAGTTTCTTCAGGCCAAAAGTAAAATGTGGCAAATGGTTTGGATGTTAGTATTTATGCTCATATTAGTAAGACCTTTTAGAAAATTCATAACCTCATCTTTTTTAGTAAATTATGTAATAGTAAATTTATGACAAATGGACAGGTCTCTAGATTAGCAATTCTCAACATATGGTATATGGACCACTGGGGTACTGGAGACCCTTTTAGAGGGTCGACAAGGTCAAAATAATTTGCATAACACAAAGATGTTATTCTTTTTCCTGACTATGTTAACATTTGCTGATAATGCAAAAGCAGTGGTGGGTAAAACTGTCAGAGCTTTAGCCCACATGTAGGCAGGGGCACCAAACTGTACTAGTAGTACCTAGTTACATAGTTAAAAAGGAAAAAAAGAAGAAAAAAATCCATTTTCAATTAAGAATGTCCTTGATGACAAGCAGTAAAAATTGCTAATCTTATTAAATCTTGACCCTTGAATGTATATCTTTTTAATACTCTGATGAACTGGGAAGTGTACTTCTACTGTACACCAACATATGATGGTTTTCTTGAGGAAAAGCAATTGTGTGATTGTTTGAGTTGTGAGGTAAACTAGCTGCTTTTTTAAAAATAGAAAACTATTTTTACTTGAGAGAATGACTGACAGTAATTACGGTTATTCAGACTTAGGTATTTGGCAGACATTTTCTTGAAAATGAGCTAGTCACTTTAAAGGAATCAAAGTATTTGTTATCAGTGATAAAATTCAAGCTTTCAAGTGAGAATTACTGTTTCGGAAAACTTACCTGCTTTCGTGTGCTTGACAACGTCTCAATACTTAAAGACTCTTTTGATGAGATTGGTGGTCATGCTGACGAACATAATTTTTTAATATATTGTACAATGAAATAAAATGTTTCAACATTTGGAAGATCTGCATAACTCAGTGAGCCACAGTGTTTTCCAAACAACCAATGCATTATGTTTTTAAAAATCATGGATGGGTTAAAGATCCATTCAAAGTATGAGATAAATCAGTTGATTTTGATGTTAACAGAGTAGGAAAAGTTCACTGATACAGTTTCAGATTCCATAGCAACTAAACTGTAAGAAACTCCCATTTGGGCTGGATGCAGTAGCTCAGCTAGTGCTTTGGGAGGCTGAGACAGAGGATCACTTGAGCCCAGCAGTTTGAGGTTAGTGAGCTATGATCGCACCACTGCACTCCAGACTGAGTGTGACCCTGTTTCAAAAAAAGAAAAGAAACTACCATTTGTCAGATTTTGTGTAACATCAAAGAATGCTACCCACAAATTGAATAGATAGGAGAATCCAGTTGTCTTCTATTAAGTCAGACATTGAAGAGATTTGCAAAAAATGTCAAACAGTACTATCTTCCTACTAATTTTTTTTCATTTTGGAAAATATAGTTATTTTTAATAAAAATACGTTAACATGCAATAAGTCTTTTATTGTTATTTTAAATGAATTAATAAATATATTATATATTTTGAATTTCTCTATTTTAATTTCTAACATGGTGAATACTGATATATATAACCCACATAAACAAAAGCTCTTTAGGATTTTTAGCTTTTAAGATTGTAAAGCAGTCCTGAAATTGAAAGTTTAAGAGCTAGTCTTCTGAATGATAGCATACTATTAGTATTACTCATAGAATTAATCTAGATTACTCAGTAACCTTTCAGTGGGCATAGACTCATATAGAAAAATCACACTTGTGGTTTAATAAAGTCTGTGTACCAAAACTGCTATTTACAGCACTGTCAAAATATTTCTGAACTCTTATTCAGAGTAAATAAATCTACATTGACAGTGTAAAAGTTTTCTAAAGAAGTTTACAACTTACTGTATTCTAGTGACCAAATTAATAGGAAAGATTTCTAGTAGTCCTTAAATAAAAATTGTAAGATTGCTAAATCAAAATTTTCAGCCAGTTGGCGTCCAGAGATTCCAGACTACCCAGCTATGAAATGTATGTGTGAAATAAAAATAAAAATATGTAGTAAGGAAAAAAGTATTGTTTGATTAGCATACTTATGTGTATAGTAAAGGTAAAAGAAATGGAGCAAAACTAGTCTTTCTGGTGTCTTTGCCCTTAAGTCATTGGCTACAAATGTAAACTTTTACAAAAGCAACATTTATTCTAATCAGGAAACTACCAAAATGCTTAATTGAATCTCTAATAATCCACTCACTGGTTCTTAAGTGGGCTTAGGTATCTTACCATTTCCTGAGGAGCTTTTTCACCAACATCTTCCTCCCTTCACCATTTCTATTTGAGACCCTTTAATCTAGACTTTTTATTTAGGGAAAGATTAGGATTACTTATTCTAACCATTATTTGCTTAGTCCTTTACTTAGAAGAATTGTCTTAGTACTCTAATGGTGCAAAATCACAATTTTTTTCTTTTTCTTAAATATACCTCATGGGAGATGACAGGTTTACTAAAACTATAGTGTCAGGTGGCATCCCCCTTGTTCTATCTGTATGCCTGAAAGCTCACTCAGTATGCCCTTAGGAATTAACTTCTACAGTATTAATTTTTTTATTATCTTTCAGAATCTTTTTAAATTAAATATTTTTCATAACAAGCATTGAATTCCTTTTGAAATAGTTTCATTAGTAACAAGTATTCTCATTAATCATTTTCAGAATTTTCTCATTATGACTTTTGTATGTGATGCATTATATTCTGAATTTTGATTATCTTTTTCTCTGATTTAGTTAAGGAGAAGTTTGCATATGTCATATTTTTAGCTGGAGTCTTTTTACTTGATATGAATCTAACTCCAGGGAAAATTTACTGTGCGTTTTCTTTTAAAATAGAATTTTCTTTCTTTTGTTTATTTAACCCATATGATATAATGAGGCTGTATGAAATTTTTCTATCAAAGTAACATCCTCTTTTAAGGTGAGAAGGAGCCTGTTCAATGGATATTGAGGTGCAAATCAGAAAGAAAACCTAATTTTTTTTTTTTTTTTTAGAGCCAGGAAATGTCATTTCAATTCTTATTTCATCAGAGTTTTTGAAAATGGATTCATTAGTAAGTATTAATAAAAAGAAATTAAAGCTCTCTGTTCACTTACGCTTTTTTTTCCCCTTCAAGTATCTAGGAAATTCTAAGACATGTTACTAAAATAGTTGCTAATTCAAGAGTGTGATTTCATTAGAATAAACTCCTTGTTTGGAAGTACTTTGTTCTTTTGGGAAGGGGTTAAGCCAACTATATATCATTTGTATGTTATGCCTATAAAGCAAGCAGTTAATCCTCAAGGAGTAGCTCACTGTTATATGAGATGAAACTAAACAAAATTAACTTTATCCCAAAGGGAATTTTACCCTACAACCAAATTAAATTAAAATCAATTAGAATATATTAATACTTGTTTTTGTTATTTAAGTAATTTCTTTAAGCATGTTTTGCTTATTTGTGTCTTTCACTTATGTTCAGTGAATGAAAAATGAAAATCCAACAATTAAACAATATAATTTTGTGTGTATCACAGAAGTTCATGTCTATTGCTTAAGAGTAGCTGATGAAACATAAAAGCACAATATATACATACAGATTTCAAGTAATAACATTATATTTATTTTTCTTTTTTTATTTGATAAATTTCTTTATCAATAAAATGATTTTATGTATTTTTTGTGGCTGATATTTTGTGGTTCATATTTAAATAAGTATTTCCTTTATAATGCCTGGTGAAACTGTATTATATAGGCCAGACAATTCCTTTCCTGTGTTAACAGATGTGAAATTTGTTTATTTAATTGTTTGGGATCTTACTAGTTCCCTATATTCTTCCTGATCCTTAGCCTCTCCCCATTTAGCCAGCTGGTATTAATTGCTTCAGGAAAGGGTTACAGAAAAAAAACAGAGACTAAAAGAGTCTTTGAGTTTTGAAATTTTTACAACTTTGAATTTTGAGATCTAAGCCCTAAAGGATAACTTTTTTTGCCCTAAGCAAAATATTTTGAGGAATACGTGATTAGCCTCTCTTTACTTTTAAAGTAGATAAATACACCTCAGGTTGGAGAGAGAGGAAGAAAAAGAACAAACACAACACAACTGAGAAAACCCTGAATTAACTGAAATTTTGTTTCTGCCACCCAGAGAAAAAGACGCTTAAAATTATAACTACGTTTAATTATAGGAAGTTACATATCCTGTACACTTGACTGTATAGACTAAGATTTATACCTGCCACAATCATAAAAGATGTGTTGTTTTAAAGGTTCTAAAGAAAGTTGAAAATAATTTTTTTTAGGTATGTATATATGTCTTTACAGATTTGATCTGCAGGACCAACCATTTTGGAATAGTGTAGATTAACTCAAATAGGCAAAACCCAGCTAGTGCCTAGCAAAACATGGTTTAGGCTTTGAATGTATTTTATGTTTTGAAAGCTATTGCTATGAAATTATCCTTCACACTACTGTTTTCAACATTCATTTTCTGTTCTGTGTTTTTTTAGGTTGAACAATGCGTTCAGTATTGCCACAAAAATATGAATGCCATAGTAGCTACTCCATGCAACATGAACTGTATTAATGCAAATCTTCTTACACGTATAGCTGATCTGTTCACACACAATGAAGTTGATGATTTAAAGGACAAAAAAGATAAATTTAGAAGGTAATTTTAAACTTAATGTTCCTATTAAAAGAAATATATTTCTATTTCATTTTAGTGAAATATTTTATTTTTAGAATCTACTTAGAAATATACTTCTATTTCATTTTAGGTGAAGTAAAATTTATGCAGAGTTAATGGCTCAAGATAAAAATTATTAATAGTAATTAATGAACATTGTTGTATAATGAACATATGAGCATATAGTGATAGTGAATTATGTTAAAAATTATTAAGACACTACTCAGGAAACTGAGGCAGTAGGATTACTTGAGACCAGGACTTGGAGGCTATAGTGTGCGATGATCATGCCTGTGAATAGGTACTGTACTCTAGTCTGGGCAACATAATGAGACCCCCATCTCTAAAAAAAAAAAAAGTGGCCTTGGTATAAACTGGGAAGAGTAGTATGAGAGGTCAGCAATAGTTATATCATTTAGTGGCTGTTTAGGTAATAGCAAGGAGAATATACTTTATTCTAGATGTGAATGGAAGCAAGGGAGTGACATGACCTGATTTGTTTCCAAGAGCTCATTCTGGTTGCTATGTGGAGAACAGACTTTAGGCATATAAGAAGCAAGGATAGCTCTTAGGAGGCTAGTGCAGTAGTCTGTTGAAAAATGAAAGGGTCTGAACTAGGGTAGAAGCAGTGGAGCTGGAAATAGAGGGATTCAAGATGTGTTATTAGAAAGATTTGATAGATTAGTGAATAGAATGATGTAGGAAGAGAGAGGATTCCAGGATATGTTACGTTTTCAGCTTGAGCAACTAAGTGTATGGTAGTACCATTAATGGAGAAAGGAAAGATTGGGAGGGGAAGAACTGGGGTGAGGGAAATCAAGAGATTTGGGTCTTGTTGAGATTATTTAATATACTTCTTAGACATCCAGGTGGGATGGCAGGTAGATAGTTGGATTATTAGTTTGACGTTTAGGTTAGAGATTAGAGCTTAAAATAGAAACTTAAGAGTAGATGGGATTTGAAACCATGGAACTGGATGAGATTTCCTAGCAAGAGACCCTAATTAGTGTTTTTTTTGTCCTGTTCAAGAACTCTTTGCTTACCTTAAAGTGGTGAAGACATTCTCCTATTTTTTTTTATCATTCATCTTGAATTAAATTTTTTGTGTGTGGTATGAGGTAGGGAGTAAGGTTCATTTGTTTTTTCAAATAGATATGTAGTCAACACAACACCATATATTGAAAAGACCATCCTTTCCCCACTGATTTGCAATGGCAGCTTTACTATAAATCAAGATACTATATGTGAGGTCTGTTTCTGAGTGGTCTCTTTGTTTTGTTGATTTGTCTATACTTCTGTCAGTAGCACATTGTCTTAATTACAGTAGCCTTGTAATAACTTTTGGTATCTAGCAATCTAAATTCTCAAGTTTTGCCTTTCTTCAAGATTGCTTTCTTGGCTATTTTAGGTCCTTTGCATTTCCATATAAATTTTATGATCAACTTATTCATTTTCTCTTTCTTACACACATGCAAACCTGCTGGAATTTGGGGTTAATATGGAACATGTAGATCAATTTAGGAAGATTGAGCATCTTAATAATATTGAGTCTTTCCGTCCGTAAATATGATATAACCCTCCATTTAGTTGAGCCTTCCTTAATTTATTTCAGCAATGTCTTATAGTTTTGGTATAGAGATATTTTTCCTTCTAAATGTACTCCTAGGTATTTAAACTTTTGGTGCTATTGTAAATGCTATTATTTATTTTATTTTCTAATTGTTAGCAAGATAGTATTGATAAAGGCTACCCAATATTTAGAGGTTCAGCAGAGGAGAAGTAGCCATTGAGGAGCCTGAGAATGAGGAGCCGGTGTAGTAGAAGGGAAGGCAAAAGGAAAGAAGGTTTCAAAAGGAGGAAATGATTTAAGTGACCAAATGTGTGGAATGCTGCTGTCATGTAGAGTATAATGGAGACAGAAATGTTACCAACTGGATTTAGAAAACTTTTTTCCAGATGTTTTACTCTGAATGATTACTTAAAAAGTTAGCAGTAGCTATCAGGGATAGGTAGGCTCTAGAGAGGATTTTTTAAAGAAGAAAGGTACTAGATTATGTTTATATGCTGATCAGGATGATCTATTAGAGAGGAAGAAATTTATAATGCATTGAATTACCTAAGAATTTAGTCCTTAAGGGGAATGAAATAGAGAGGAATTATCCAAGAGCTAAATAATTGAAAACAGGAATGGAATCCCAAATCCAGATTTGGCTTTTTTTTTTTTTTTTTTTTGAGACAGAGTCTCACTCTGCTGCCCGGGCTAGAATGAGTGCCGTGGCGTTAGCCTAGCTCACAGCAACCTCAAACTCCTGGGTTAAAGCGATCCTACTGCCTCAGCCTCCCGAGTAGCTGGAACTACAGGCATGCGCCACCATGCCTGGCTAATTTTTTCTGTATATTTTTAGTTGGCCAATTAGTTTCTTTCTGTTTATAGTAGAGACGAGGTTTTGCTCTTGCTCAGGCTGGTTTCGAACTCCTGACCTTGAGCAATCTGCCCGCCTCGGCCTCCCAGAGTACTAGGATTACAGGCGTAAGCCACCGCGCCCAGCCCAGTTTTGGCTTTTAATAGCAGCAGACATTATACAAGGAAAAATGGAGACAGGTGGGACATACATTTGGAATTAAAGACACACTTAGAAGACTTTAAGTTCAATTATATTATGCATAATAATAACGTAGTTAACATTTATTGAATGCTTACTATTATGTCTGGCACGCTTTAAAAACATCATTTATGAGCTGGAAATAGTGGCTCATGCCTGTAATCACACTTCAGGAGTCTGAGAAGAAAGGATCACTGGAGGCCAGGAGTTTGAAACCAGCCTTGGCAACATAGCAAGACCCTGTCTGTACCAAAAAAATGTTTTTAAAAGTTAGCTAGGTTGCGTTGATGTGTGCTTAGCTACTTGGGAGGCTGAAGTGGGAGGATCACTTGAGCCCAGGAGTTTGAGGCTGTAGTGAGCTATGATTGCTGCAGTGAGCTATGATTGTGCCACTGCACTCTAATCTGGGTGATAGACCGAGACCATCTCAAAAGATAAATAAATAAAATAATTTTAAAACCGGAAACATCATTTAATTTTCATAAAACCTTATGAGGTTGAAATTATCGACCACATTTTATAAATGAGAAAACAAGGTTCGGAAAGGTTAAGTGGCTAAAGATCATATACCTAGTTATTGGTGGTCCTGGATTGTTAAATTCTCAAAATCTTCAATCTTGAATATTATATTAACAAAGGACTGAAAGAAAGGTAGATATCCATCAATCTTATTTTTCTTGTGAAAATAGATTCTTGATCAAGCAGTTCTCATTTGTAGGTTTACTTAGAACATCAAAAATGTATTGTAAGTCTGGGCATGGTGGCTTATGCCTGTAATCCTAGCACTTTGGGAGGCTGAGGCAGGAGGATTGCCAGGAGTTTGAGACCAACCAGAGCAACAGCAAGACTCAGTCGCTACAAAATATAGAAAAATTAGCCAGGCATGGTGGTGCATGCCAGTAGTCCCAGCTACTCAGGAGGCTGAGGCAGGAGAATCACTTGAGCCCAGGAATGTGAGGTTGCAGTGAACTATGATGAGGGCACTGCGTTCTAGCTGGGGCCATAGAACAAGACTCTGTCTCAAAAAAAAAAAAAAAAAAAATCATAAACTTCCAAAGAGAGCCTCTCTAAGGTTTTACTAATCTTACTTTACACATGTACAGTTAGGTCTGTTTATTTTTATTACTATAAAATAAAGCTATAAAGTAATTTTAGTAAATTTAATACAGAAAATTAATATTTTGGTCATTTGTTGTTAATAGTAAACTTTTTTGTAAGAAGATTGAGAGACTGTTTGATCCTGAGTACTTGAATCCAGATTCTCGGAGTAGTGCAGCAACATTGTATAGGTACAGTAATGTCTTTTTCCTTTGAGAAACTTTATAATGCAGCTATATTCTTTAATTTACTACAATTAAAATTTTCTTCTTGGATTTTTTTTGTGTCTTTTTGTTATAGGTGCTTTTTGTGTAAGAAACTTTTAACAAAAGAAACAGAAAGAAGAATTCCTTGTATTCCTGGAAAAATCAATGTGGATCGACATGGAAATATTGTCTATATTCACATAAGGTGGAGTGAAGATAAAATACAGCCTTTTAAATGTGAATTTCTATCTAAAACAAGAACTAGCAAAGCAAATAAAAATAAAAATAAATGTTGATTTCTAGTGTATTTATAAAACCATAACTACTTTTATAAGGAACAGGGTAACATCTTTTCTGCATGTGATCCAACCTTGATTTAGAAAGGTGCTAGTTTCAAAACAAAGTTATAAAAGTTACATTTTGTTTACTGGGTATATTTCATAATTTTTTAATGAAACATAATGTTTAATTTTAAACATTTAAAATAATAAAATTTATTGTATATTAATCTTGAAAGATATTTGGTTAGTGCCATTAAAATGATTTCACTATCAGATTTTAGTTATCTATATAATATTATTAATATATTGAATTTTGTAAGAGAATCAAATTTTCTTTCAGGTGAATTTTGGTAAGTGAAGAAAATTGTCTTTAAGATTGGATTTTCTGTGATCTATTTGTTTCATACTTTGTCAGTATTCCATTAATACATATTCTATTAATACTTAATGTATATTCCTCTTTATGTTCAAAGCAAGTTCTCTTTCTGAGTTGGGGGAGGGTGTTGTAAATTGGTATGTCTCAGAAAAGCAGAAACTTAAAAATGTATATATTATTTGACAACATCCTACTACTAGGAATTTATCCAAGGAGTAATGTTGAGTTTGTGAAAGAAAGCATTTAACAAGAACATTTATTGCTGCTGTATTGTTTAAATAGCCAAAAAAGAGGGAAACAAATGATAAGCAAACTAAAATATACCCATACAGTAGTATACTTATATAAAACACACCTAATCAATTCTTAATGTGCAACTTTTAAGAATCATGTTGTAAAAGAATATATACTTGTATAGAAAGTTGTTAGTAGTAAATTAAGTGAAAAAAATAGGACATAAAACAACTAGAAACATGTTCATTAAAATGTGAGCTGTGATATTACCTTTGAGTGATAGTATTATGGATGGTTTTAATTTTCTTTTTGCTTATCCTTTTTTCTATATTAAAAATTGATAGCACTTTTATTAAAGAAAAAAACCTGTGTTACATTTTATACATTAAAATAGAAATACAGAAAAGCACTTAATTAGACCTTAGTAGTAATAGTACAGTCAACTTTAAAATGTTTTGTTCTTCTCTTAGTATAATAATCAAGGAATCTTCATTAGTTATTGTAAGAACCTCGAATTTTATACTTTTTTTGTCTTGAGGCTTGATTTACCTTTTGAAAATTACTTCCATTCTGACAGCAAAAATTATTAGTAGTATGTGAAAAAGTAATTTATATTAGTTTCAACATCCATTTTTGTTGCTTTATTCAAAATATTTTTCTACAAGTCAGCAGTTGATGTACATTTTTAAAATTGTCTTTAAAGACTGGTCATGGTGGCTTACGCCTATAATCCTAGCACTTTGGGAGGTTGAGGCAGGAGGTTTGCTTGAGCCCAGGAGTTCAAGACTAGCCTGAATAATGTAGTGAGACCCCAGATCTACAAAAAAATACAAAAATTAGCCAGGCATATTAGTGCATGCCTATAGTCCTAGTAGCTACTTGGGAGGCTGAGGTAGGAGGATTGCTTGAGCCTGGGACTTTCAGGTTACAGTGAGCTGTGATCACGCCACTGCACTCTAGCCCAGGCAAAAGAGCCAGACCCTGTTATCCACAGAATAAGACAACCTCCCAAATGAAATTGTACTACCTTTCCTGTGGTACACATCATACCCAGCGTTTAGGGGATGTTCTTGGAAATAAGCCACAAATTTAAAAACATCTTTTTAAAACAAATTGTTTATATTACTTGCTTATAAAATTAAGGCTCTTTCCCCAGAGATAAGACTTGGGATGTTCATGAATATTTGAATAGTCTTTTTGAAGAATTAAAATCTTGGAGAGATGTATATTGGCGCTTGTGGGGAACGATCAACTGGCTGACTTGTTCAAGATGTTATCAGGTAAAATTTTTTTTTTAATATCCTGCTCTACAAACATTAGGAACAGAGTTCTTTTGATATCTGCTATTTAATTAGAATTTAGATGTATTTGGACAATATTCAACATCTTTAAAAAACTAGTGGCAAAAGCAATGGTGCTAATAAACATTGCTTGCATGGCTTTATTTCTCTTGCCATGTTTCTTCTTTCTCTTTCTTATTTTCATTCCTGAAATAATTAGCGCCTTGTTGAATTTTTAGAAAAGCAACAGGTTTTAAGTAACCAAGTCAGTTTTTTCAATGGGAAAAAAACACAGAATCCTTATTACCTTCATTTATTTTTAGCCAAACTGTGTCTTCGTTGGCCGATACATTTCTATATAAATTCAGAAACACCTTTGCAGTTACGATACTATTGATATGTGCCCTTATTGTTATAACAACTTTGTTCTTGAAAAGTTCTTATTCATGTTTTATAAATTAAGTCTATAACAAAAGCATAAGAAAGCTTACTATAATAAACCTATAATAAACCCTTTTATGGGATAAATAGGTCTTTGTATGTCATAAGGGGCTAATTAATTCCTAATTCCTAATTAATCTTTTGTATAAATCTAGAGTTTTCTACATGTAATTTCTCATAAATCTCTAAAGTCTTCCTCCTTCCAGTAGTTTTCTTTTCTCACTTGGGCGAGTGATTTTCAATAGAAGGAAGGAAGAACAGCTTATCAAAATTAATCAAAGTGGGATTTCAAACTGTGCAAGGTCCCACCCAGTGGATTCCCTATGTTCCTATAATTTTTTAGATCAGGTCTATTGAAGTATAATTTATATACAGTAAAATTCATCCTTTTTGTGAGGTTTGATGCATGCATACAATTGTGTAACTAACTCTACAATCAAAGTGTAAAACACTTAAATTACCCTAAAAAAAAATTCCCTTGTGCCTCTTTTTAGTCAATTCCTTCTTCCACCCTAGCCTTTGGCAACCACTGATCTGTATTCTGTCTTTATAGTTTTGCCTTTTCCAGAATGTCATACAAATAGAATATAGTATTTAGCATTTTGAGTCTAGCTTCTTTCTCTTAGCAAAATGGGTGTGAAATTTATGCCATTGTTTCATGAATCAGTTTGTCTTTTTTATTTCTAAGTAGCAGTCTGTTTTATATCACAGTCTGTTTAGCTGTTCACCAGTTGAAGGACATTTGTAGTGTTTCTGGTTTGGGCTAGTATGAAGAAAGCTGCTATAAACATTTCCATACAGGTTTTCATGTGAATTTGAGGTTTTATTTCTCTTGGGTAATTACCTAGGAGTAGGATTGCTGGGTTGTATGTTGAAGTTTAACATTTACCATGCCTAACAGTTTTCCAAAGTCTCTGAACCATTTTGCATTTCTACCAGTTATGTATAAGAGCTCTAATTCCTCCACATCTTAGTAGCAATTGATATTGCCAGGTTTGGAGTTTTTTTTGTGTTGTTATTTTTTTTGTCAATCTAATAGGTAGGTAGTGGTCCTCCTCACAATTGGAGCATCATTGATAATTAGGGATATCAGGCTCCTAAAACCTGACTCGTTTAACAGGAATTTTAAGGGTTTTTTTTTTCTTCTTTCCAGCAAATTGAATATTGATTTATAATATTTAATATTATGGAGAGTTCATAAACTCATAAGATAGTTTATTTATAAAATATTGTGTATGTGAGAAAGTGTACCTTATAGTTTTATCAGACTCAAAAATTTTTAATTAAAAACTATTATTTGAAAATCATAATTGAAACTAACAACTAAAAATTCTGAGTTATAGACTATCCATAAATACTTTTGTGTTCAAGATCAGTGCTTAGAATTTTGTTTTTTTCTTTGAATTATTTTACCAACTTATAAATATCTGAAACCTATCTGTCAATTTTATAGTTAAGCCTTGATAAGTTTTTTTCAAAGTTTTCAAAGCCAATGATTCGAAGTTACTTCACAGTTTTTATTAATACAGATGCTAAATATTTACCTTAAAAATACATCAAAGGGTATGTATTATTTAAAATTTTTTTTATTTCAGGAAATTATGGGGGTACAAACATTTTGGTTGCATGTTATGACTTTGCCACATCCCAACCATGATTTGAGACATGACCTTTCCCCCCTACAATGCTTACCATGTCCATTAGTTGTGAGTTTACCTACCCTCAACCCCCCCTACCTTCAAAGAATGTTACTACTGTGTGAGCACCTTAGTGTTGATCAGTGAGTGTCAGTTTGATGGCGAATATATGTGTTGCCTATTCTTCCATTCTTGTGATACCTCACTTTGAAGGATGGGCTCAAGCTCTATCCAGGAAAATATAAGAGGTGCTAGATCACCATTGTTCT
>CAUYRT010035414.1:0-50264 GCA_963574885.1 Lepilemur ruficaudatus | reverse complement strand
CAGGTAGGGTGGTGGGCGCCGCCGGCGTGTCCGCGCGCCCGCGCCGCCCCTCCCCCCGCGCGCGCCGCCGCCGCCTCGTGCTCGCGCGCGGCCGTTACCGGGCGGCGGGCGGGGGAGGGGCGGAGGCCGGGCCGGGCGGGCCGGGGAGCCGGGCCTGGGGCCTGGGGACTGGGGGTGCTGGGGGCGCGGAGGGCCGGGCGGGCGCGCCTCCCCCTGCCTGCGCCCATCCTAGCGTGACCCACTTCTGGGTGCAATTCCTTTGGCAAAATGTCTCCTTTTTGGTCGTTTCACTTACAAAAAGAATTTTGCCCCCATTATTTCTGTCTGCCCTGGGGATCGCGGCGAGCCTGGTGGAGTCTCGGCGTTGGGGGCAGTAAGGATGCCCGCGGAGGGCTTGGCTCGTTCATTTTGGGTTCATCCCTCTTTTTTGAATTATTTACAGTTTTTCCCTTTGATTTTGCGCGGCGCGGGCGGCGACAGGTTTCCGGCATTTACGGGGCACGGGGCCTGCCCGGAGCCGGGTTTCTCCTCCCCACCCTTCAAGAGTGAAGACCTGTCAGCTCGCGTTAGCGCGGTTTCCGGTCGGGGACGGTCGCCGCAGGGGTGTGGCCTCGGCGGGCCCGGCGGGCCGGAGGGCTGCGCCTGCGTCCGGACGGGACTGGGTCAGGACTCGGGGTTTCCCGTGCCCCGAGGTCGAGGGGTGAAGGAGGGTCCCCCAGGGCCTGCTCGCGCCGGACCTGCGCTGCCCAGTAAGGTGCCACCGGCCGCCTGGGACCACGGGAGCGGGGGACACTTGCAGTGTGGCTGGCCCGACCGGAGGTGTACTCTGGTTGTAAAATACACACCTGATTTTAAAGACCGAGGATGAGAAAAAAGAGGATCTCTTTCGTAGTCTTTTACACTTAACGTACACGTTGAGATGGTAATATTTTGGACCTATTGGGTTAACAAAGATATATTATTAACATTCATGTCACCGGTCTCTTTTTACTTTTTTTTTTTTTTGAGTGTGGCTACTTGGGAATTTTAAATGACATGGATGGCTCGAGTTATGTTTCTA
The DNA here is from genome assembly GCA_963574885.1 of Lepilemur ruficaudatus. NCBI lineage: Eukaryota > Metazoa > Chordata > Mammalia > Primates > Lepilemuridae > Lepilemur > Lepilemur ruficaudatus. The sequence continues at coordinate 49,204 of CAUYRT010035414.1, read as the reverse complement.
TTGGACAGCGCTCAACTAGAGCATCTGAATGGGAGGGGGCGCCGCGAGCCGGTGCCATCTGCTTATCTCCTTGTCGGGTGGCCTTTAGGCTGACAGGGAACCCACTGCCTCTTCCTTGTCGCGCTCCGCCCCGCTGTTGAACTGAATTGCACAAGGGGGGTCTTGTCTTAGTTTCCAGAATAATTCAAGTTAATGGACGGAATTTTCCCCTCTCTATCTGCTGTTATGCTGGAGGCTAGAAATGGTTGTATGAGGTTCAGCTCAGAATCAGAGCATGAGTTATTGAGGCTGAATCTTATCCGCGTCGGTGTGCTCTGCAAAGAGCCCATTGATTCTCTGCCGTCCAAACCAACTGGAGAGCTGCCTTCCTCCACCTTACTGTGACTTTTGGCTGGGGGTTGTACTCCGATCTACACCCTCTTTCCTTCCCATTCCTCAGATACTGTCAATTTTTGCCGATAAGAATGGTGGTTTGTCCACCACGTGGCTGCACAATTCTTAATTTTGACTGGTTTTTAAAGCCTGCCGATTTGAGTGGGTCAAATCGCCACGTCAGTGGAAGAGAGTGGATTGTGATAGAATCTCTCAGTTCTAGGAAGGGTGAGAATGACTTTTGCAAAGTTTTGAGCTTTTCAGTAAAGGAAGAAATAGAAACAAAAGAGGTCTGATCCTGTTGCCATGGATACTCTAGAATGGGCTTTCTAGAAACAGTACAATGTGAGCAAACTTTTGTCGTCTAGATAGTATCTTGAAGTGTTTTGCTTTGGTTTTTTGTTAGTGAAAATACTTTTTCTCCAGTATGTTAGAATTGGAAGTGGAATTTGTTTTCTTTAAAGTGTTTACAAATCAAGAAAAATTTTTAGATAGTATTTTTAAGGGGGGAGAAGTATTAACATATTAATCCAGAAGTTTTAAAATTAATATGTGATAATCTGTTTTAATTCACACACATACACAAGGCTTATTGAGGTGATTTTCACTGATGTAAAGAAACAAGGTTATTTACCCTTACCAGGTTTTGTTCAAGCAAGAAATTTGCTTTTTGTTTTGTTATGAGTTTAGCAATGTGTTGTTTAGTTAATTAATTAATGTTAACTAATTTCACGTGTCTTGTGAAGCCTCAGGAACCACATAATGGAACCAGTAAGAAAGAGGCAGAAATGTTCTATTTCAAAAGTAGAAAGGTGAAAGCTTTGTATTTTATGAAAAGACCTGAATTTGGAGCAGGACGTTAATCTGGCACATTTGGTGAGAAGGTGAGAGTGTGGTGGGGTCAAGTGTTAGCTCTTACTGGGTCAGGAAAACTTCATCGGTAATCATGGGCACATCATAGTGGTATGGGTGTCCCCCGACAGATCATGTATTGTGAAGATTTCCTGTGAAATCTTTTCAGTTGAGTCCTCCAGTACAGAGTTTGTGGATGAGAGGAGATGTTCCCCGTGAACCACGTAGCAGGGCTGGGCGCTGTAGGAAGCTCTGAACAGGCCTATTTTATAGAATCTGAAATCTGACAACAGTTTCAAAGTGAATACTTCCTGTGTAAGGAAAAACCCTGGCCAAAATATGAAATTACCTTCCTGATATTTGGCATAGTCTCTATCATGGAATTTTCGTTGTCAGTAAAAGGGAGAAACTGTTTCGTAAAGTATCCAATAGGTGCTTCAGTGTTACAGGGTAGTGGAACATCTTTAATGACGCTTTTACTAGCCTTCTGAGGGTTGCGCTGTGTGCCCCACGGCACTGGTAAGTGTAACAAGAGTCAGCTAGTAAGTAGCTATGGCAAGACAAGGTTGACAGTGATGGTAATTCCTGGCTCTAGCTATCCTTTTGCCTCAGCCTCCCAGGTAGCTGGGACTAAAGGTGCACACCGCAACGCCTGGCTTGGTTTTTTTTTTTTTTTTCCTTTCTTTTTGGTAGAGATGGGGTCTCACTCTTGCTCAGGCTAGACTCCTGAGCTCAAGCAATCCTCCTGCCTTGGCCTCCCAGAGTGCTAGGTTTACAGGTGTGAGCCACCATGCCTGGCCCCTGGAATGGTATCCTGACTTTCCCTGTGTTCACTACATTCCTGTGCAAGCCCTCTGCTTTGTCTAGTTGCTTTAAATGATGTCCCTTGAGCATGGCTTTGTATGTACATGTATGCACGCAAGCATGCATGTTTATTCTGTTCCTCTTGAGTGGCTTTAAAGTGCCCACCTTTTTATCAGAGCTGTACTAATCTTTTGGAGCCCAGCCCAGGGCCACCCTAGACAGGTGCTCACTTTCCCCCAGGCGTCACTGGCACTTAACGTGCAGTGTAGCTAGGTGGTTAAGAGCTCAGGCTTGGAGTCAGGCTGTCTGGCCTTGAAATCTAGCTCTGCCACTTCCTAGCTGTGTGATCCTGGGCTGGCTACGTCACTTACCTGTTTCAGTTTCCTCATAGTACCTGTCTCTTAAGGTTATCCAGAGGAGTAAATGACAATACACGTAAAGCATTTAGAACAGTGCCTGGTGTTCAGTAAGAGCTCTGCATGTTAGCTGCTGTTATACTTCTGTTTCAATATGTTGCAGTCACATTTACCGTGGTGTCTTCTGTTAATGGGAGCTAGTTTCACCGTAAGGAAGAGACGTTTTATTCCAAGTGTCTTGGGCAGCCACTGCAGGATTTTGAGCAGAAGTACGGTGACTGGTTTGTGTTTTTAGAAGAGCCTTCCTTTTAGTTTAGTGTGGGAAATGGATGGGCAGGGGACAGTGGAGAGAGGCCAGGAAAGGAGGCTGTTGAGTCCTGGTAAGAGAGGGTGTGGCTGCGGCTGGGAGGAGCACAGGAGGTGGTGAGACAGATGCCCTGCACATGTTCAGACAGTGTCACCAGTGGGCTTTGTCAGTGGGTTGCCTGGATGTGGAGTGTGAGAGAAAGAAAAGGGTAACACCAGTTTTCTGGCTTGAGCAACTGGGTAGAAGGTGGGGTTTCATTTTGTTTTGTTTTGAGACAGGATCTCCCCCTGTCACCCAGGCTGGAGTGCACTGGCATGATCATAGCTCACTGTAACCTTGAATTCCTGGGCTCAAGCGATCCTCCTGCCCCAGCCTCCTGAGTAACTGGGACTATAGGCGCACATGCCACCATGACTGGCTGATTATTTTTTGTAGAGATGGGGTCTCGCTATGTTACTCAGGTTGGTCTCGAACTCCTGGGCTCAAGCAATCCTCCCACCTCCACCTCCCAAAGTGCCATGATTACAGGCATGATCTGCTGCGCCTGGTCTTAGAAGATGGTTTTATTACCAAAAAGGGAAGATGGGACCAGCGGTTAGGTTTGGGAAGAGACATAGGATTAGAGCCATGCCAAGTTGGAAGTGCTGAGTAAAAGTCACAAGCAGATTCAGAATTTCGTACATTATAAAGGTGGACTTACATGTGTGAAATAGATGGAATTTTTAGTAAATGATGTTTGGGCAACTGGGTAGCTATTTGGGAGGGAGATTTTCTTATATTTAGCTATGTTTTCCTATATCACTCTTTATTGTAAAATGATAGTTTTTTAAACGTTTAAAACTGAAATAATAAGTGCTAGAAGAAAACATGGGGAAGTATTTTATAATCTCAGTGTTGAAGACATTTCTGAGCATGACAAAATCCAAAAGCCAGAAAAGAAACTATTGATAAATTCAGCTACTTAAAAATAAGACTTTTTTTTGTTTGTTTTGAGATGGGGTCTTACTCTGTTTTCCTGGCTAGAGTGCTGTGGCATCATCATAACTCACAACAACTTCAGGCTCCTGGGCTCAAGCGATCCTCCTGCCTCAATCTCCTGAGTGTCTGGTACTAGAGGCATGCACCACTCCGCCTGGATAGTTTTTCTATTTTTTGTAGAGATGGGGTCTTGCTCTTGCTCAGGCTGGTCTTGAACTCCTGACCTCAAGCGGTCCTCCTGCCTTGGCTTCCGAGAGTGCTAAGATTATAGGCGTGAGCCACCGTGCCTGGCCAAAAATAAAACTTTTGCTGTCAAAAATAACCAAAGATGGCTGGACGAGGTGGTTCACACCTGTAATCCCAGCACTCTGGGAGGCCAAGGTAGGAGGATCCCTTGAGGTCAGGACTTTGAGACTAGCCTGAGCAAGGGTGAGACCCCATCTCTACTAAAAATGGAAAAAATTAGCCGGGCCTAGTGGCTTGCACTTGTAGTCCCAGCTACTTGGGAGGCTGAGGCAGGGGGATCGCTTGAGCCCAGAAGTTAGAGGATCCTGTGAGCTAGGCTGACAGAGCACTCTAGCCCAGGCCAACAGAGAGAGACTCTGTCTCAAAAAACAAACAAAAAAACAAAGTCAAAAGATTGATATCAAATTGGGAAAAGTACTAATAACATCACAAAGGACTTCTTTCCTCAACATATAAAGAGCTTCCATAAATAAGAAAAGCTCAACCTGGAAGAAAAATGAGCAAAGATTATGAGCAGGTCACAGAAAAGGAAGTATAAATGACCCTTAAATCTGTAAAGATGCTCAGCCTTAGAAAGACTAAAACAAACAAAACCTCACCACATTGTCACACTGTTTCTCATCTTCCCAGTTCACAGAGATTAACACATTGATAATCCCTTGGTGAAGTGGTCCAACAGGAACCCTCATGCATTGTTGGTGGGTGGTATCGTTTGGTAAACGGTGGCAATAGCTGGTAAAATAAACAATAAGTGCATATGTCCTTTATCCTACAGAAATTCTTTAAGGAGATTCTTATACCCCATGTACATGGTGAGCTTTAAAGATTGGAGACGCGAATGTTCGTCACCAGGGGCCTACCTAGCTCAGCTGTGGTACAACCATATCATGGAACACTGTGTGTAGTGATGTGGAATGACCTCCAATATTGGGTACTACATCAAAACAGTGAGATGCAGAACATGCTGGTAGCCCTGGTTTGTATAAAAAAGTGCATATGCACACAGTACTTTTAAATTTTTTATTTTGAAATAATTAGACTCACAGGAAGTTGCAAAAATAGTACGTAGAGTCTCATGAAAGCTTCACTCCCCTTTCCCCCAACAAGGGCATGTAACTGTAGCACACTGTCACAGCCAGGAAGTTAACTCTGGTATAATACTGTTAACCAAAGGATAGGCCTCACTGGTTTCAGCCAGCGCATGTTTGTGTCTGTGTGTGTGTGGTTCTGTGCAATTTTATCCTATGCATAGACTCATGTAACCACTGCCAAGCTCAAGGTACAGAATAGCTCTACAGAATATCTTTGTAGACTGAAGAGACTGATAACTACGGTCGGTTGCTCTCAGGGAGGGCAAGTGGGTGGCCGAGTGACAGGGTTGGGAAGGAGACATTCCTTTTCACTGACATGTTAAAATACTTTTTGAATAGTTTGGAATGTCTGTGAGTCATCCAGGTAGAACTGGGAAAGAGGCAGAAGGTACGTCTGTATCTCCCCCAGAGCTCTGCTGGGGATGGACGTGGGAACTGCCGGGGGCTGGAGACGTGGGTATTTAACATCTGGCCCTTGCAGAAGGACTTCCGGGGAGAGTGTGGCTGGGGGAGATCTCAAAGGGAGTCCAGTTGAAGCCGCAGGGCTCCGAGTAGATAGGGCAGGAGGGGAGGGAGCCCTAGCTTGTGAGGAGACAGTGGCCTGTGAGGCGGAGGCTGACCTAGCCGGGGCTGTGAGGTGGCAGGTGAAGGGAGGGGGCTCAGCAGGTGCTGCTGAGTTTGAGTAAGAGAAGTGGCCATTGGATTAACTTTGTAAAAGTCTTCCTCATTGAAGGCCGGGCGTGGTGGCTCACGCCTGTAATCCTAGCACTCTGGGAGGCCGAGGCGGGTGGATTGCCCAAGCTCAGGAGTTCAAGACCAGCCTGAACAAGAGCGAGACCCTGTCTCTACTATAAACAGAAAGAAATTAATTGGCCAACTAAAAATATATGTAAAAAATTAGCCGGGCATGGTGGCGCATGCCTGTAGTCCCAGCTACTCCGGAGGCTGAGGCAGAAGGATCGCTTGAGCCCAGGAGTTTGAGGTTGCTGTGAACTAGGCTGACACCATGGCACTCTAGCCCAGGCAACAGAGTCAGACTCTGTCTCAAAAAAAAAAAAAAAAAGTCTTCCTCATTGAAAATTGAGGCCAGATTTTAACCGGATCAAAAAATAAGACAGTGTGTTTTTAAAAACTTTATTTTGTTCGAAAAAGAGGGCTTATTTCACAGGTAAAACCAATCTATGGTGGAAAAAAATCAGAACAAAGCTGCCTGAGGTGGGTGGGGCAGGGATTGTCTGGGGAAGGGACATGAGGGGACTTCCTGGAGTGACAGTTAATGGTCTGTATCTTGATAGGGCTCCAGTTATACACGTTGTCAAAACTCACATTAAGATTTGTGCATCTTACCTAAAATCAAAAACAAAAAAACCCTACACAAACATTCATTGCTAGGTAATCATGTATATGCTAAAGTGTTTCGAAGTGGATCATAATTGGTCTGTAACTCGCTTTGGAATTTATCAAAATAATAAGATGGATTGATGGATGGACTAAAGGATGGGCAGGTGCATAAGGATGGGCAGATGTGATAAATATCATAAAATATTCATTATATATGGGCAATTAAAGTTTTTTAACTTTACTATGTGTTTGAAAATTTTCAAAATATAATTTGGAGGAGAAAACTTTAAAAAAACGACTGAATGTGGCTGTGTGTGGTGGCTCACTCCTGTCATTCCAGCACTTTGGGAGGCTGAGGCAGGACGATTGCTTGAGGCCAGGAGCTTGAGACCAGCCTGAGCAACACAGTGAGACCCTGTCGCTATAACGACAACAGCAACAACAACAGAAACCAGAAAAGTTAGCTGGGCCTGGTGGCGCATGCCTGTAGTCCCAGCTACTCGGGAGGCTGAGGCAGAAGGATCACTTGAGCCCAGGAGTTGGAGGTTGCAGTGAGCTACAATGATGCCACTGCACTCTAGCCAGGGTAACAGAGTGAGACTCTTGTTAAAAAAAAAAAAAATCTGCATTTTATTTCCTCCTAATCTCTTACTTGAGTTGTCAGCCTTTTGCCACATGTCCTTTGTCAGTAAGAGGTTGAGGTTCAAGGTTTTCTGGCACTTTCTCAGTAAATAGCTCTAAGGCTATTAACTTGGCAGATTATCATTACCCAGGAGTCCCTTCTTAGCCAGCAGATTTACTTTTTGAGTCACCCTCAAGCTAATTCCCCACCTCAGCTCAGCAAGGCAGGGAGAGGGCACGTCGTATTCACTGAAGAGTGCGGCCGCGGTCCGGGCTGCAGGCGTCCTTTTCTTCTGTGCCTCCCTCTGGCCTGAGCGCCGCAGCGCCGCAGCACCCCAAACGCTGCCCTGGGTTCCTTTGGGCTCCGAAGTTCTGACACTAAATCAACTGCCCTGCTTTAAATAAAATAGAAAAAAGCCTAATGGCCCCCTAAATCTTGCCATGGAAGGGTTCAGAGGATACACAGACTTTAATAAAATACTTTAAATTTTGTCCAGAGGTAATTCATTTACATGACTCAAAAAAAAAAAAGGTATATGGTGAGAAGACGTCATCCTCCCCCTGTCCCAGCCCCCAGCTTTGTACCACTGCTGTGTTTCCCACAGTTCATCTGGAGCTATTTCAGGTATACAACAAGCACATATGAATATATACACCTAACCCCCTTCACTTTTTGAAAAAACAGAACAGGGTCGTAATATGGACACTGTTATACCTTTCCTCTTTTTTTTTTTTTTTTTTGAGACAGAGTCTCACTCTGCCCTGGCTAGAGTGCCGTGGCATCAGCCTAGCTCACAGCAACCTCAAACTCCTGGGCTCAAGCGATCCTTCTGCCTCAGCCTCCCGAGTAGCTGGGACTACAGGCATGCGCCACCATGCCTGGCTAATTTTTCCTATATATATTTTTAGTTGGCCAATTAATCTATTTTTATTTATAGTAGAGACAGGGTCTCGCTCTTGCTCAGGCTGGTCTCGAACTCCTGACCTTGGGCGATCCACCCGCCTTGGCCTCCCAGAGTGCTAGGATTACAGGCGTGAGCCACCGCGCCCAGCCACCTTTCCTCTTTTTATTTGCAGCACAGTATATTCAGCCATTAACTTTTTGATAGACATTGAGTTATTTTTTAAAAATCTTTTTGTCTTACAAATAGTGCCTCCCTTAAACAACTTTGTACATACAACTATGAATTTTTAAAACTTGCTAAGGAAGTGGTCCAACATGTACAAGTAGATAGAAGAAGAGAACCCCACGTGCCCCTTATCCAGCTGGGACTGTTGGCCGTGTTTTTGGCACTCTTGTTTCATTTCCACCCACCGCCCCCGCTTTTGGCTAGACTATTTTAAAAGCAAATTCCAGAAATAGTGCCGTTTTATTTTAGTGTTGTGGACTTCTTAAACTTTTTATTTTGAAAAGTCTCAAACACATGCAAAGTGGAGAGAATAGCATGAAGGATCCCCTGTACTTCCCACCCACCGCGTTGGGTGGGAATGTTGAGGGTTGTCAACATTCTGCTGTTTCATCCCTGCCTCCCACCCCTGGCCCCTTTTTTATTAGCTGGAGTATTTTAAAGCAAATCCCAGATATATCCTTTCCCATGTAAACACTTCAGTGAAGTACCAACTTCTAAGTGTAAGATAAAAACATTTAGGACTGGCAGTATTTAAAAGATGAAAGGGATTAGCCCCAGTTGGTGACCTTGGGGCATTCCAACCGCCATCTCACCCCTGTACTTTGAAAAAGGTAGATTTAGAAATAAAGCTACAAATGGTAAGCAATAATGAAACTAGAACATTTCAGCTATGTACTTGAAACGTGGCTGGAATTTCCCTTGCTGTCACCTAGTTCAAATATATGGTTTATGTGATAAGATGTCATCTTCATTTTAGGTCTCAGTTGTTCTCAACTGGGGGTGATTGTGCTTGTGCTCACCTCTATCCCCAACCCCCGCAGGATGTCTAACAATGTCTGGAGACATTTTTTGGTTGTCACAACTGGGGGTTGGGGCAGGGTGAGCTGCTATGGGCATAGTTGGTAAGGCCAGAGATACTGCTAATGTCCTACAGCACACAGGACAGCCCCCCAAACGGGATTATCCAACCCAAAATGCTGAGGCTGGGAAGCCCTAGTTTAGGAGGTGATGTTTCATCACAGGTCTCTTCTCTGTGGTTCTCCTTGAACTTGGGAGAACTGCTCAGTGAACGTTGATCAGTGGGGGTGGGTACCAACAGGCTGTCATGTGTTGACATTTGCAAGTGTTATGTTGAGGGTAAAACCTTAATATAGAGAAAATTCCAATTGAAATATAACTTTATTTGGGTCAGTATTCTATCAGTTGTATCAACAAGAATTATTTCGGAAGTGTGTGTTAACGAAATATATGTAAGGTTTAAACTCAGATTATAAGGAAGTCAGCTTCTCTTGGAGACAAGCGGATGTGAAACCCGTTTATTTCTGGAGAGCTTCCAGAAGCAAAACAAGGCTGAGACTGTTCTAGTTGCAGCTTACGCATGTGTGTAGACTGGGAAGAAACAAAACCTGTAGCTGAAGGAGGGAAGAGAAGAGACAGGAAGAGAGAAATGACTTTTTCATGGAGACTGTTTCGGAAGGACAGAAAATCTGCATAACTGTTCAGCCTTAGGGTATGAAAACCGCATGCTTAGGGTGCCCTGGACGATGGGGGACCACAGAGATAACTCACATGGAGTCCTTGGTGTCCAGGACCCTAGAGTCAAGTTGGGGTGGACGTGTCCACAACTGATTGTGTGACACGGCCTTGGTTTGTGGATGTTTTCACTGGAGTCCAGGAGCCGTGATGCCCTGTGTAATTTTGTGCCTTGTTTCTTTCCAGATTGCTCATTTAGAAAGTGGATGTGTGGGATAACATGTCCAGTGTGTCCGAGGAGAGAAGAAAAAGGCAGCAGAACATTAAGGAAGGACTGCAGTTTATCCAGTAAGAGCCTCAGCATTCTTACCTTGTGCTCTTGCCACGTCACGATGCTTTTTTTACGTGGCTGTGTGTTTTGTAGAGATTAAGAACTCTCTAGTCATGTTTAATAGGTCCTATTAATTTGGGTTACAAGCTACATACTTCTATTCCAGCAATATTTGCTTTCTTATCCATTTGAGCATTCTTGTGTTCTGAAATGGATCTTAACTGTTGCTGACTTTCAGGGCTAAAATGTCTAGTATCCCCCAAAATGTTCGACTGAGGAATTTGAATTTGCTCTTAATGAGAATTTCAGTTCTGATGAATGAAAAGTGGCTGACAGTGAACATCTGTCGGCACAGAGGGCTTTTGCAATCAGACATTTCTGTTCAGAAGCTCAGTGTCTAACTGGACTTCTTGAACCATGTCAGTGACAAGACAACAGTGGTTTGGGTGGACGTGTCCGGGCAGAAGGGCCCCTTTGTCTCTTCCTGAGAAGGAGACATTCTCTTCTGTACTGCAGTAAATTGGATCAAATAGCGTTAGTGGTTCTGTACTATTTTTAACCTTCTTTGGCATTTGAAGAATTAGGCCTTCTTTTAATAGAAGTAGATTTGAAAGGAAAGAGTTGCACTTAAGGACATACAAGGAATAGTTTAGTTTTTTTTCCTGACTACAGTCATCTGTAAATAATGGTAGTAAAGGAAGAGAAAGTCTTTAAAATGTGCTTTGAACCAGGGGCAAGCTAATGGAGCCACAGGTTTAAGGTGACTTCTGGCTGAGCAAGTCCTGATAGGAGCTTGATAATCACAATTCGTTTCTCTCTTCTTCTCAGGTCACCGCTGTCATATCCAGGAACACAGGAACAATATGCGGTAATGACTCTGGGAAGGTCTGCTGGAAAGCTCTGCAAGTGGCCTGGGAACTATAATCTGTAGCAGGGGTTGGTAAACTGTGGCTTTGTGGGCCAAATCTGTCCTGCTGCCCCTCTCCCTTTTTTTTTTTTAACAAATAAAGCTTTATTGGAACACAGCCACACTCATTTGTTTATGTATTGTCTATGGCTGCTTTTGCGACATATGGCAGTTTTGACAGAGACCATATGGCCCGCAAAGCCTAAAATATTTACTATCTGGGCATTTGCAGAAAAAGTTTGCCAGCCCCTTATATATAAGACAACTTTTTTTTTTTTTTTTTTTGGTATACTTGCATAGTTGTCCTGTATTTTCTTCCCTCTAGTAGTGTGTGTGGTTTTGAATTAATTTATGTTTTGAGCCCCTTGAAAATTACTTTTAGCCTCCCTCTCATGTCACTGAAAATAAGTGGGACAGAATTTATTGAGAAGGAAAATGTGAAGTATCTTCTGTTTTTTTTTTTTTTTTTTTTTGAGACAGAGTCTCCCACTGTTGCCTGGGCTAGAGTGCCGTGGCATCAGCCTAGCTCACAGCAACTTCAGACTCCTGGACTCAAGTGATCTCCTGCCTCAGCCTCCCGAGTAGCTGGGACTACAGGCATGCGCCACCATGCCTGGCTAATTTTTTCTGTATATATTTAGTTGGCCAATTGATTTCTTTCTATTTATAGTAGAGACGGGGTCTCACTCTTGCTCAGGCTGGTTTCAAACTCCTGACCTTGAGCGATCCGCCCGCCTCTGCCTCCCAGAGTGCTAGGATTACAGGTGTGAGCCACCGCGCCCGGCCTCTCTCTGAGGATTTTGATGCTCCTAAATGTCACTTTCTCTCTGCCTCTCTCCCTCCTCCCCTTTCTTTCAATCTCTGTGTTGTTCCCTCCCTTGGTCTCTCCAAACAGTTGTAGAAGCATAAAGTATTAGAGCTAGAAATCAGCTGAAATAATTGTTTCATTTTGCACTTGTGCATCTGGGGTGCAGAGATGTGGAGTGGCATGTCACAAGTCGCATCAGTTGGTAATAATTGATCTATCCAGTTTTCTTTAATAGTTTAATCAGCTTAGAGGTGAATTCATAAAACTAGACAAAACGAGTTGAATATTTGTCTGATCTTGTGATGGAAAAAGGCTTTTAAAATACTAAAGCATGCTAGAAATCATGAAGGAAAGTTAAAAACTTGTGTATGTGCTAGAGAATGTATATACTCACTTGGTAAGAAAAAGGTTTTACAGCCTCTCCCTCCAAATCGGTAAATGACCTGAGCAGGCAGTTTACAGAAGAAGAAATACAGATGGCCTGTAAAAAAGTGGAAAAGTTCAACCTCACTGGTGAAGATGTGCAAATAAAAAGGGATACAGTTTTTCACCTAGACGTCGGTAGAAACCTTACGTACAGGCACGTGCGCACGCACACACACACACCCTACCCAGTGTGCTAGGGTGCTGTGACACGAACCACCAGAAGCACTGATCGTTTCTGCCTTTTTGGAAGGCAGTTTGGAAATACTAGTTAAAAGCCTTAAACTGTTCATTCTCTTTGATTTAGGGCTTCCGCTGGCTCTTATTTTAGGCACAGAATTGGAGGTGTGACCAAATACTAGGTACTTTTGCTGCGTTTTTCTTAATAATGAGACACTGAATTTTCTCTTGAAAAAAACAAGGAAGCTAAAATCCCCAGCCGAGATGGCGGCGACTTGGGCTGCATCTCACGGTTCCTCACAGCAGTGCTGCCATTCTGTCAGATTGTTTCCTCTCAGGTTGTAGGCGTAAATATTAAAACGTACATGTACCACATCTGATTCTGTAAAGGGCTTCAAGTGGCGACTTTGTTTTTTTAGGTGTATTTGCGGAATCTTGTGAGAAATCTTTTTAATGAAGGAAATGATGTTTATCGGGAACGCGATTGGAATAGCTCGATAAGCCAGTACACAGAAGCTTTGAATATAGCTGATTATGCAAAGTCTGAAGAAATTTTAATCCCTAAAGAAATAATTGAAAAACTACATATAAATCGTATTGCCTGCTATTCTAATATGGTGAGTTGTCATTTTCAAAATAATGTTCTAGAGTGAAAAATTTTTCTTCAGTGACTTACTCATTAATGAAAAGTCGATTTCCTAATTTCAGTTTTTAATAAAGGCATATTAACTGCTTTTAGAGTGGCCTGAGGCTTTTGAAGATTAGCTTTGGACAAATGTTTAGGGATTTTAAAAATAATTTATTTCGTAATTACTGGTCCTTAAAGATTCCTATTTGAGTGTGGCTTCTGAAGGTGTGTCTGCTTGTTTAAAAACGTCAGCCTAGGAAGACACAGGTTTTCACAGGTCAGCGTGTCTGTCAGGTGTCCGTGTTGGCAGTTCACTTCTTAGTCAAGATTTCGTTAGCCCTCTTAGGAGTTTTTTTTTTCTCCACCTCCCATGCTGCACTCTTAAGAGTTTTTTTTAGCACAAAGCAGTAATTACCCTTCAAAGGAGTTAACACAAGCTTTTCACATTTTTAAACTTAAAAAACAATATTTTGATGTGCTTCTAATTTTCACTATGGATATTCAGTAAAATGTAACTATGAGTGTTTCCCCCAAACCCACCTACCCATGAATTTCAGAAAAATACCCATGTTGTCACATAATTCTCTGTTAATGAGAATTGCTTATTTATTTTGTTTTTGATAGTCTATTCCTCATCAGTTAGCTGTTTGGGAGTTACATTTTCATTTGCCATTTTAACGTACTCTGGAAAAGGGAAACTACATAGGGGAAGAGAAAAGGAGAATGACACCCAATTACGTCTAGAAAGTTTTGTTTCTTGAAGATCTGGGGCCTTTATGGCCAAGTATTAACATTTGTCTGATCTGGGTGGTGGGCACGTGGGTATTCATGATATTCTACTTTTGTGTATTTGAAATTTCATAATGAAAATAATTCTAAAAAGGAAAATAATAACCGCTGACTTGGAGTTTAAAAGGAAGGTCGTAGACTGGGATTTTAATTTGTTTTCATTTAGAGGAAGTCGTCAGTGCAAGAAGTGAATTGTTTGATTGCTAACTTTATTCTTTGATCTCACACACCAGGGTTTCCATGATAAAGTTTTAGAAGATTGCAATACAGTCCTCAGCTTTAATGCCAGTAACTGCAAAGCTCTGTATCGGAAATCTAAGGCTTTAAGTGATTTAGGAAGATACAAAGAGGCTTACGACGCTGTAGCCAAGTGCTCCTTGGCAGTGCCACAGGTATGGCATTTATATTTTAGCTCATTTGCTTACATTGTAACCATTTAGTGCTCCCATATGGAGAGATGGCATTTAAAGAGTTAAATTTTTCATCCACCTTTCAACCTACTTCAGTTGGGTGTAACTGCTGTTAAAGCAGATGTCTCGCTAGGAAACATCACTGTTTTGTCTCTTTTTCTTCACAGTTAGTAAATACAGTCCTCCATTAAGTATACCTACTTACTTTTTCAGGATGAACATGTAATAAAACTAACTCAAGAACTAGCTCAGAAATTGGGATTTAAAATAAGAAAAGCATATGTTAGAGCTGAGGTAAGCTGGCATTTTCTTCATAAGTTATTTTCATTTTGTTTTGTAACTTGGAGTCAGTTCTGTTTTTATTTTATGTATTACGTCATTAAATATGAAATGTCCGATTTCGAATCAAAAGTGTAGTTTATTATATCTCAAACAAGAAGCAGTACAATTCATCAAAGGATGCACCTAAACTGTTGAAACAGTGTTGCCATCTGAACGATAGCTTATTTATGCCAGCAGCAAAGAAACCTGGAGAGCAAGTGGCAATGAAATCACAAAAGGTGTTTTCCATGGTTTGTTGAGAATTGAATATTTTTCCTTGCAAGAAGTTGTCCAAAGCCTGGAAGAAGTGGTAGTCAGTCGTCGCAAGGTCCAGTGTTTGTGGTGGATGACAGAGAGTTTCCAAGTCCAACTTCTATAGTTTGAGCAGTGTTGTTTGTGCAACATATGGTTGGGTGTTTTCTTGCAAGAGGATTGGCCTGTCTCTGTTGACAAATCTCGGCTACTTAATCGCAAGCATCCTCATCATTTAGTCCAGTTGGTTGTAGTAGACGTCCGCTGTAATTGATTGACCAAGTTTCATGAAGCTGTAGTGGACGATACCAGCAATGGACCACCAAACACACACCATCAGTTTTTTGTGATGAATATTCAGTTTTAGACTGTGTTTCGGCACTTATCTATATCCAGCCATTGTGCCGAACGCTTGCAATTGTCAAAAAGCATCCATTTTTCATCACGTGTAACAATATAGTGTAGAATTGGTTCGCTTTATGTTGTGACAGCGAAGAAAGGCAAGCTTCGAGATGATGTCTCTTCTGATGCTTGTTTAATTCATGCGGAACCCACCTATCCAGCTTCTTTACCTTGCCCACTTGTTTCAAGTGGTCCAATATTGTTGGAATAGTAACGTCACACCTCGCTGCTGATTCACAAGTAGTTTGAGATGGACTCGCTTCCACTACAGCTTTCGGCTCATCATTATCCACCTTGGTCTCAGATCTCCATGTGGCTCATTTTCAAGATTAAAGTCACCAGAATGGAACTTCTCAAACCATGGATGTACTGTGCATTCATTAGCCACATGCTTCTCAAACACTTCATTGATATTTTGAGCCGTCTGTGCTGCGTAAGTTCCACAACAGAACTCATATTCGAAAATAACACGGATTTTTGACTTACGCATGGTTTCACAAAAATTGCTCTAAGAAAATTTGGTAATTGTAAGCCGGAATGTGTGTTTGTAAGACTGAGATGTACCTTCACAATAAAAATAAAGCAAAAAGTGTCAAAGTGAAATGTCAGAGATATCAACTGTCAAACTTAGTACTTAAGGAAATTGGACATTTCATACTTAATAACCTAATACTTGTTTTTAAATATTTTTTATTTATACAGAGAGGTGGCTGGCTTGATCACCTCTGCAGAAGTCAGTTCTGTTTTTAAATTAATGTCTGTCTTTTGTTTCAGCTCTCATTAAAATCAGTTCCTGGGGATGGAGCTACCAAGGTAAAGTTAATTTTTCTGTAAACATCATAATTTTTTTTTTTTTGAGACAGAGTCTCACTCCATTGCCCAGGCTACAGTGCCATGGCATCAGGCTAGCTCACAGCAACCTCAAACTCCTGGGCTCAAGCAATCCTTCTGCCTCAGCCTCCCACATAGCTGGGACTACAGGCAAGCTCCACCATGCCCGGCTAATTTTTTTCTATATAGTTTTAGTTGGCCAATTAATTTCTTTTTTTTTATTTTTAGTAGAGACGGGGTCTTCCTCTTGCTCAGGCTGGTTTGAACTCCTGACCTTGAGCGATCCGCCCACCTCAGCCTCCCAGAGTGCTAGGATTACAGGCGTGAGCCACCATTTTTTGAAACTTTTATTCCTAAAATACATCATTAGCCATAGCTTCCTGTCACTTTAAAAAAGAAAATCAACTACTCAAGTAATGAATTTTAGTTTTAACTAGCTTTTCCTAAAGTCTGGTGGAGCATTTTGTAGGATGTTAATAGGTATTAGGTTTCATTTGAACAAGAGTAGTTTAGGGCCAAATATTAGTTAGGAGAGTCATTTGGGATAAACAAAATTAACAAAAAAATTTAAAAAAAATTTTTTAAGGTAAGTCTTCTTGGGGCAGTTAGGATACTAATGGCCATTGTGAGTTGGGAGATGAGAGGTGGCTGGGTTAGTCCCTGGTGTTCTGCTGAATGTCCTTTGAGAAATGCTGTCCGTAAGAGATAAGTGATAGCACTGCTGGACCAGCACCTCGTCTAACACCTTGTATTGTAAAGGTTTGCGTGTTCCATTCATTTCTTGAATCTTAATTGGAAGGGGGTCGAATTTCTCTGAAAACCTGTGTTGCTCTCTTGGGGTGAGTTTTACAGATTGCTTTATGGTTTAGAATCCTGAAAATATTATGATCCATTGTTTGGTTTAATTCCTAGGCTTCGAACTATTCTGTGGAAGATATTGAGCCAGGTATGTTTTCCCATGTCATCCTAACAGTCTGAGAAGTGCCAGCGTTAGACTTCATATGTGATATAGTGTTGTCAAATGAGATCGTTGTGTGGTTGTATTAATATTAAAGTGAGAATGATTTTGAAAGCCATTTTTGTGCTTTTGGCTGTGCCAGTGAGTGATTGATAATATTAGATGTCAGTAAGCAATCACTGACAACCCACCACGGCCTGATAGCTGTGCCCAAAAGGGGTGCAGGCGTTTTGTGAAAGAAGGATAAGTTTTCACAAGCGAATATATCTATTCTTGGGTGAAATGAATTATTTTTAGAATTGCTGTTACTCTTTTATTTGTAGTTGTTTTACTATGGTATCGTGTATCTATTTATTTTTATAATTGCGTTCATATTTACACCTAGATTTTCATTTTCTCTATTAATGGCTATTAACGTTAGTGTTATGTAAGTACAATAAAAGTGAGTGGGTGCATTTCCATCCATGTTACAGATTTATTAAGTCCGAGGCAAGAAGCAGTTTCTGTTGTGTCTTTACCTGCATCCAGTTTTTCCCATGAGATTGGAAGTGAGCTGGCCTCAGTTTCCATCATGCCCTTAACTTCTATTTTGCCACTGCAAGCAGAAGAGAGTGCTCTGCCGTCTGCAGTGTTGGCGAATGGAGGGAAGATGCCCTTCCCTATGCCGGAAGCTTTTTTAGATGATGGTGATATGGTCCTTGGAGATGAAATAGACGACCTTCTTGATTCTGCCCCCGAAACTAATGAAACTGTTATGGTGAGTTTCAGTGTTGTTCCTTCTTATGAAGGCAGGGTTAATTCTTTTTTTAATTGTAACATAACCTGGTAGATACTTTCAGTATTGCTTATAGGCTGAATTTTGGGTTTCTCACCTTGAAAATTACTTTTGTCCTTCTTTGGTGGTAACTGGTTGATTTGATCATTTTTGAAATAAAAAAAGGAAGAAACTTGCTGTTTAGTAATTAACTGATTTTTTTCCTTTTTATATTGGGATCACATATTGTGGAAAGGGTAAATATTTTGATAAAGAATAGGTATTTGATATTTAAGGGAAAAATGAGTTTTATGGGTTAAGGGTTCTCATTCCTTAGGGATAATTCTGCAGTGGCCATATACCATTAAGCAGGGGTCAGTAAACTATGGCCTGCCGGGCAAACCTGGCCCTGCACCTGTTTTTGTATGGCCTGCAAACCAAGAATGTTTTTTATATTTTTAAGTGGTTGGAAAAAGAACAGAAAGGAGAATAATATTTTACGACATGAAAATTATATGAAATTCAGATTTCTGGGTTCATAAATAAAGTCTTAACGAATGGACAGCCATTCCTTTTATGTGTCGTCCGTGGCTGCTTTTGCACTGCAACAGCAGAGTCGAGTACTTGCAGCAGGGACTGTGTAGCCTGCAAAGCCTAGAATACTTAATATCTAGCCCTTTGTAGAAAATGCTTTCATACCCCTGCCATAAAGTGTAATAAAATAGCAGCAGCAAAAATAGTATGATGACGAGAGGGAGAGTTCAGAACTGGTTTCCGAGGCCAGGGAAATAGATGCTGTCAACGTGGAGTTGAACGAGGTAAGAAGTATGTCCAGAAGGATGGCAGAGCTGCGTTTCGTTGTTACCAGCTCCGTGGTATCGGGCAGGAGCCTTTACTACCTAGTACAGGGAAGTGCAATGGTCGTCTCAGAGTAGGATGTATCTACTGTTGTAAGAATCAAATAGACAGTGTGTGATACTTACAGCGTATGGCACATGGAAGCTCTCAGTGAGTCGTAACTTTGATCGGGGCTGGGGAAGTTAGAGTTCTGTTTGTCTTTGAGCAATTTGTAAGTTCACACCTCCAGAGAGAGGGTCCCAGGCCCCAAGGGCTTCTCCAGCTCCCTTTGGTGGATCTCACTTCTTCTGCCCCGCCCTGCACAGCCCCGCAGTTCCTCTTTAATGAGGTGAATCCTTAGGAGCTTTGTGGTCCAGTAAGGTTAGGGCGTCGTAAGGTGGCTTTGCAGATGAAACGCGAATGTAGCAATTGGATTAACACAGTGTCAGACATCCCACCTCCATCCTTTCTAAATATTGGGCTCGAAAAGAAATAAGCTTTGCAGCTAAAATTCTTCTGGTGAACCCCGATTTTGATTTAAATGTTTTTATGTAATGTGATCACCCAGTGTAATAATTTGTTTCTGTGTGCTGATGTTGAAAGTAGTTCAGCCAAACTCGTGACAGAGATTCGTGAATTTTAATCACATTTTTTTCTCTTCCCAGCCGTCAGCTTTAGTCAGAGGACCCCTTCAGACAGCCAGTGTCTCTCCTAGCATGCCCTTTTCGGCATCTCTGTTAGGAACCTTACCCATTGGTGCGAGGTATGCTCCTCCACCCTCCTTTTCAGAATTTTATCCACCTCTGACTTCATCCTTAGAAGATTTTTGTTCTTCTTTAAATTCGTTTTCAATCAGTGAATCCAAACAAGGTAAGAATCCAGCCTAAATTGTAAACGATTGCTGTTAATTTTCTAAAAAATAAAGTTGGTGTTTTGACAGTTTTTACCTGACTCTAGGTAGTAGGTACTTGGAATTATTTTCATTGTAGTTAAAAATAGAAAGACTGAGCCTTCAGTTTTAAATTCACATTAACTTAACTGTGCCCTTCTGGAGATCAAGGAGCAAAGACATGAGAATAGAATGTACGTGGCACTGGTTTCTATACTGGATAGTATGTTAAGCTGGGTGTTTATCGTTTCGGGGGTGAGATGACTTGTTAATGTATTCTCTAATAAAGCTGTATCCCATCTCAAAGACAGGTTAGTCTTTTAAATTCTGAACTAAGCAAACACTGATTTCAGATGTGTGTTCCAAATGGTAACAGTTAGATCTGTCTGTTTTAGTTTTCATCTTTCGAGCTGAGCAAACTGTGGCTGATGCCTTAATCCCTGCAAGGGGATGGCTGAGTTTTTGGTTCGACTCCTGTAATCCTAGGTTTAATATATACTTTAAACAATAATGAGAAAAATCTTCGTATTTTTGGTGGCATCGTTACATGGTTAAAAGGGCAAAAGTCTTAAACAATTGATTTAAAGATTTGCAACTGAAGAAATTAAAATATGTGGGAGACAGAAGGCCAGAGAGGAAATAATTGAGTGGTAGTCTAAGAAGAAGAAAGTAATTGAACTTACTGATTTTTTAATGTTATGATTAGTTCCTGCTTCATATTTTCAAAAGGAAAGGCTCTTTTCCTATTTCGAATATAAATAGTTTCTTCTTTTTTTTTTTTTTTGAGACAGGGTCTATTGCCAGGCTAGAGTGCAGTGGCGTCATCACAGCTCACGGCAACCTCAAACTCTTTGTCTTTCTAGCAGTCCCACTTGGTGGGTCCTGCGTTAGACTATTTTTCTGAAAATAGCTTTTATTTAAATTTGTTTGATTAAAAGTTATTTATGCCCTTGTTTAAAGGAAAGGAAAAACTCCGGAGCCCTCTTTGAGTGTCAGTAATGAGCAAGAAGGCTTCTAGGAACCGGGAGGGGAGAATAGTATGGGGAAGCCAGAGCCAGGATGCTACTAAGCCCTAATGTTCTTATTACATGATTAGAATGAAAAGGTCTGTTGAAGTTTTTTTATTATTTTAGATCTGTCCACCTCAACTTCTAGAGAGGGAACAGCGCTTAACAACAGTAATTCTTCCCTTTTACTTGTAAGTGCCACTTCCTCTTTTGTAAATACATCGCTTAAATTGAAAATAGATCTTTTACTTAAGTAACTGAGTTATTTGAATGAACATGACAGTCTCCCTTAGATTTTGTATGTGCTGTGGGAAATCGTGTTAAAGTAAGACTTTTCTAGAACATCCAGTAATAAATGCTCTGTGTTTAAGACTGGATGTGTCATAGCAAATTAATCACTATTGCAGAGAGTGTAAGCAGTTTATTTAGCATAGCGTAAACAAATCAAGGAAATGTAAGATCAAGGCATGTAAAATGTGTATACTGTTGAAGCAGAACTTACTACTTATCACAACTCATGGAGGATCAAAAAAAGTGGAGGGGGGCCTAGTGACCCAAAGAAAGGAAATTGTAGAAAGAGACAGATTTTAATGTAGAAGAGCATTAAGGACGGAATAGTACCAGCCCCATTCTATGAAGATTGTCTTGTTTTTCAGATGAATTCAGTTTCCTTCTTTAGTGATAATGTAATATTTGTTGGCTGTTTTTTTTAAATTTCTTATTCTTCTTACAGATGAATGGACCAGGTAGTTTGTTTGCTTCTGAGAGTTTCCTGGGAATTTCAAGTCAGCCTAGAAATGACTTTGGAAACTTTTTTGGAAGTGCAGTTACCAAACCGTCTTCATCTGTGACTCCAAGACATCCTCTTGAAGGAACTCATGAGTTGAGACAAGCTTGCCAGATCTGTTTTGTAAAATCAGGTCAGGACCAAACATAGGCTGAGTATTAAACTAGTTCAAGACCTGAAAGTTCTCAGGAACCTGTAAATACATGTGAACAACACAAGCTACCGTTGCTCTTTAATCTCTATTTTGAATTCTTCCTAAACAAGTGGCAGTTACTGATTTGGGGCCTCTGGAATCTAATAGACTTAAGTCTCTGCTCTTATTTGATACAATTTTATTTTTAGAATCGTGTAATAGAATATTTACCTATTTTTGGCAGCTTATTGAAATTTTTATGAAACTCCTTATGTTCTAAGTATATGCTTATGAATTTGATAATTTTCAAATAGAGCAAGAACTAGAAAAAAAGCATTATAAGACCAGTATATGATACAATGTATATGAAAATAAAAGTACTTTCTATTGTTTTTTCCATATCTTTACTCCTAAATCAAGTGATATAAGCATAATTTATTCTCATCTTGACTCAACTTCATTTTATTTCTTAGTTTTATGTTTAACAGTGTTCCTTACTTTTATAAGCCATTAGAATTTCTATCCAAGTTATTTCCCTGGTAGTTAAATAAGAGTATGTTGGGCAGGAATGGTGTTGACTTACAGAACTTTGTGCTGACAAACAGCAGAAAAGGCAAAAATCTACGTCAGTAGCCTGTTTACCTTTTGAGGTTATGAGAATGGGATTTTGTGGGAATTTAATAATCAGTGTTCATCTGCTCACATCTGCTTGTAAGTGTACTTGTAAATGAAAGGATACTTTTTGTGCATTTGAGCATCCTCTTTACATCTTTTTCAGGCCCTAAGTTAATGGACTTCACTTACCATGCTAATATAGATCATAAGTGTAAGAAAGATATTTTAATTGGTAGGATAAAGAATGTTGAAGATAAATCATGGAAAAAAATACGTCCAAGACCAACAAAAACAAATTATGAAGGACCGTATTATATATGTAAAGGTATATACTGCAGTTAATTGGTATATGTTATGTAAGTGATAAACTACAGTCATGCATCACTTAACAGGAATGGCATTCTGAGAAATGTGTCGTTAGGGGATTTCACTGTGCAAACATCATAGAGTACTTACACAGACCTGGATGGCCTAGTGTGCTACACACCTAGGCTATCGGTGGGACAGCCTATTGCTCCTGGGCTACAAACCTGTACAGCATGTTACTGTACTGAATACAGTGGGCAACTGTAACACATTGGTCAGTAAGTATGGTCTTAGCGTATATCTAAATGTGGAAAAGTTACAGTAAATGGTATTATAATCTTATGGGACCATAAGATTGTGTATGTGATTCATAGTTGACCGAAATGTCATTATGTGGTGCATGACTGTGTCTGCTACATTTATTATAATGGCTCCAGTATTGACTGTTACAAAAAATGTTTAGACAGAGCTAATAGCAAGTTCCTTGGATTGAGATATTAATATTTTTTATATTATCTTCATTGTTTTTAACTTCTTGTGTATATTTTATAGTTGTTTCTGGAAACAACTTTGATCAGGCTTTAGTCAGGTTTTAAAAAACTGCCTCAGTTTTAGAAAACTCTCTCAAACTAAGTTCTCTCTAAACAAAATGAGAACACTAAACTGAGGCTTTGAAATTGTTGCCACATTTATAATGCTTTTGAGAGAACTTGATATTTTCATGTTTGTCAAACCCTACTTCATCTGAATGAGCTTTAAATATCCCGAAATGATATTTTAAACTTAGGTGGAGTACATGAGATTATCAAGGCTTTTTTCCCAGTCTGTAATAAAAATAATTTAGGCTTCTGGTGCTGTTTTTTTGTAAAGAGTTGATACCATTTCTGGATAGTAATATATGTATCTTTTTTTTTTTTTTTTTTAATATTTTTTACCTTTTGACATGATCAAATGTGTATCATTGTTAAAGCTGTTCATGAACCGCTACGTAAAAATTCAAATGATGTCCTCAATGTAATTAATATTCATTCGCTTTAAAAAAGCAATTGCCATGTTGCAAACGTCTTTTCATTCCCTGTCTTTCTAGATGTTGCTGCTGAGGAGGAATGCAGGTATTCAGGCCACTGCACATTTGCTTACTGCCAAGAGGAGATTGATGTCTGGACGCTGGAGCGGAAAGGGGCCTTCAGTCGTGAGGCTTTTTTTGGAGGCAATGGAAAGATCAACCTTACTGTGTTCAAACTTCTCCAGGAGCATCTTGGAGAATTTATATTTCTTTGTGAGGTGCTTTCTCCAAGACTTATATTCCACTCTAAAATTGGTGATAGTTTCTGGCTTGCAAACCCGGGAGCATAGAGTATTAGTGCAGGTCCTCCTTGTGTTAAAGCATTCACTCGGTGGATGGAAGCTACCCCTGTTATCAGAAAGAGTAATATTAAGACTTCATACTGAGGCTGGGTGCAGGGGCTCAACACCTATAATCCTAGCACTTTGGGAGGTCAAGGTGGGAGGATCACCTGAGGCCAGGAGTTCAAGACCAGCCTGGGCAAAATAGTGAGACCCCCATCTCTAAAAAAAAATTAAAAAATTAGCCAGGTGTGGTGGCATGCTCTTGTACTCAGGGGCTGAGCCAGGAGGATCACTTGAGCTTGGGAGCTGGAGGTTGCAGTGAGCTGTGATTGTACCACTGCACTCCAACCTAGGTGGGCAGAGTAAGACCCTGTCTCAAAAAAAAAATCCAAGCCCCCCATTCCCTCCCCAAGACTTCATATTAAATATTAATTGGTATAAATATGTAATGTGTAAGTTTATAATGATATCGAAACTGAGGCAATATTCTGGGTACAAAATTTAAATTTTGTGTTATGTTTTTTTTGATAATCCTTCTCTCTCTATTCCAGAAATGTTTTGATCATAAGCCTAGAATGATAAGTAAAAGAAATAAAGATAATTCTACTGCTTGTTCTCACCCGGTTACAAAGCATGAGTTTGAAGACAATAAGTATGTTGGTAGTTTCTAATTTTTGTAGTGGCAAAATAGATTATTTTCTTAGATCCAAATAAAACCAGTAGTAGTATCTGGTGTCAGGCACTCCCCTTCTTCCCTTTTTGTTGTTATTTTGAAGAACAATGACTATTTAAAAATGTACTTCAGTGGATTTTGCTGGGAATTAAATAATGAATTATTAAATTGATTATTTAAAACAGAAAAGCATTACTGATTTATAGCTTCTCATGACATGGGTTTAGGTACTTTATGGCTTAAAATATCATTATACCGCCCTACCAATTAATTCAACAATTGCATACAACAATTTCTTTTCTTCTGAAAAATTTAAAATGTATTCTTGATCTAGAACTTGACATTAATATGTGTGTGTATATATATATATATTTTAAAAAATCTGTGGCAGAACAATATTAAAATGTCACTCTGTTTTCATCTTAGGTGCCTTGTCCACATTTTGCGAGAGACAACAGTAAAATACTCCAAAATCCGTTCTTTTCATGGTCAGTGTCAGCTTGATTTATGTCGACATGAGGTTCGGTATGGCTGTTTAAGGGAAGATGAGTGCTTCTATGCCCATAGTCTTGTGGAATTGAAAGTCTGGATAATGCAAAATGAAACAGGTAGGAGTGTGTGTGTGATTGAGAAGGATGTCTCCTCAAGAGCAGTCAGGGTTTGATGAAACAGTAATGTGGCAGCACTGTGGATTTTTGTCCTGAGCTTTAAACTGTGTAGTCACTTTTTATTTTGGAGGCACCTGTTTTGAGTGTGGTCACATGTAATCAGTTGTTGACACAAGTTCATATGTGTGGGGTGGATCTGTGGAGAAGAAATAGTCCTCGGAAGGCATAAAGAGCTACATTTGTAGACATTCACGCCCCTGCACGTTTGTTTATTGCCAAGAGGAGATCAGCGTCCAGACGCTGGAGCGGAGAGGGGCCTTCAGTCAAGAGGGTTTTTTTGGCGGCAATGGAAAGCGAACTGTGTTTGTACTTCTCCAGGAGCGTCTTGGAGCATTGATGTTCCTTTGCGAGGTGCTCTTTGAAAAAGAGTAATGTGATACTCACCATTGGTGATGGATTAGGCTACGTGAGAATAATTGGGGAGTTGAGGAGTCTCCTAGCTGATTCTGACCAGATTGGTGGACTGTTGTTACATATAGAATTTAAAGGAGGGTTTGTACATTTCCCAGGTATCTCACATGATGCAATTGCTCAAGAATCTAAACGATATTGGCAAAATTTGGAAGCAAATGTACCTGGAGCACAGGTATTTTCTCTTGTGTACTTCCC
This sequence comes from Lepilemur ruficaudatus, assembly GCA_963574885.1. Taxonomy (NCBI): domain Eukaryota; kingdom Metazoa; phylum Chordata; class Mammalia; order Primates; family Lepilemuridae; genus Lepilemur; species Lepilemur ruficaudatus. The sequence goes on along the minus strand of CAUYRT010035414.1, from coordinate 23,765 downwards.
GTACTTGGTACCCTTTCTGACATTGCCTGATAGGTATTGCTTGTTGGCAGATGCAGTTAACATTCACAATCTGTTATTCTCTTGATGTCCATTCAGTTGAGTAATCCTGATAAAACAGCATTTTAGTTGATCATCGTGAAAAAAAAAAAAATTAGGGATCCCATAATACCTGCCAAGAGTGTAGAAGACTGTTTTCTCAGTTAGCTTTGGCTTCTTTATCTGGGCTTTGGGGATTCTCAGAGTAAGGCAGGTAGATTATGTTTGTAGTTTTGCTTCCCGTCTGACATATTTTGTTTATTCACTACTCTCCGTCCAATACCTCCCTAAAAATCAAACAATCCCAGTCATCAATGCCAAAGCTGACTTTCATAAGTTGAAATTTGGCATCTGTAATCTGCTCTTATCATTTATTTATTTTTTTTTTTTTTTGTATTTGGGGGGAGAATTGGAGATTTAGTTATCAGAGCATATATATAATGGTCTCACCAGACAAAAACAGAAAATTGTATACTGTTGTAAAAAATACGCATGGTGATTCAGTATTTTGTCAGAAAACTGATCTTCTGTTAAAATTGAAACTGGTCTTTTAATCGTTTAAGGTACTTGGCAATCAAATGATGCCTGGATCTCTTAATATGAAGATAAAATTTGTGTGTGCCCAGTGTCTGAGAAATGGCCAAGTCATTGAACCGGACAAAAACAGAAAATATTGTAGTGCAAAAGCAAGGCATTCGTAAGTATTGTGTGTGTGGAAACAATGCCCTATTTTGTAATTTTCTGTTTCATAGGTATAAAATCATTCACATAAGAAAAAAGATTAAGGCTTTGAAGAGAGCAGAAAGAAACAGAGAATTCAGGAGTAATTATAAAACAAAAGGGAAGAGATTTTTAGGATTTAGAAGCTAAGAATTCAAAAGTAGTGTTTTTCCTGTATTTTGTCAATTATTTGGGGTTCGTAGAGGATGTTTGTAAATATCAACAGAAGGTGAAATTATAGAATCATAAGGCGTTTCTTTTAGATGGGTTGAGAAAAAAAGTCCTCTGGTCCTTCAGGTACCAACTTTGTACCTCTCCCTTTATATTATGTCGTTGCCAGTGTGTCTTTGTTTTTTCTGAACTCCGTTTTTCTTAGGTGGACCAAAGATCGTCGTGCGATGAGAGTGATGTCTGTTGAACGTAAGAAGTGGATGAACATCCGTCCTCTCCCCACAAAGAAACAAATGCCTTTACAGTTTGATGTACATACGTAATTTTTAAGCCACTTTTTTTTTTATTAGGCATTTCAAATCGTTAGAAAATAGTAGTAATTCAGATTGAAACGCAAGCTCTTTAAATAACGCTCATCAGTAATAATGCAATTTAAATGGTCCTGTGTTTGTTTTCCTTCCCCTCTAGTGTGTGTGTGATACTATAGCAGTTTTCATATAGATTGGAATTTTATGAGTTATTTGGAAAAAGTAAATAGATAATATAATTGAGAAAAAGTTACGGGCATAATTATTTTTTAGAGGAATTACTTTTGGGAGGGAGGGAGAGAGAACTTCATTTAATTCTGATTCCTCAGGTTTGATGTCAAGCCTGCGGCTTCTGTGTTACAATTAATGCTGTTGCTGAGTTTGTTCTTACCATGCCTTGTTTCTTTCACAGAAGCAAGGGATACTAGCCAAAAGATACCCAATTTATAGGACTCTGTAAAAGCAGCCCAAAGGAAAATGTTCAATGTTAGAGGAACGTGTTCCTCAGAAAACCCTTAGAATGAAAATGCCGGACCAACTTAAAGTTAGGGTAGTATTTCATTCACGGGGTAGCACGTTCCGTCTTGGAACACTGCCGCACTTTCTGTGATCTTGGAGATGATTATCTGAGCAAACCTCTTGGGTTGTCTCTGGACTTTCCTTTTCACACGAGGGAGACTCTGGAGAGGTCGTCATGTGAATTCATAGACAGGGACTCTTGGAGCACTGACAGGGAGTAACCTTTCTCTCTGCCTGATGAAGGAAATACGGAGAGAACCTTTTTCCCAGAGAAGCAGGGCAGATGGATTGCAGAGTCCCCTCCTAAATGAAGCCTCCCTCTCTGAATTGCCAGAAAGAGTTGAAGAAGAGATAGATGAATTTTTATCACCTAGAATACCTTGCAGTTTTGTAAAACTTAAACAAGCAACAAGGTCAGTCTTTTTGCAAGGTTGTGGTGTGTTTGTGTTGTATCCAAAGTGGTTTTAGACAGATAATCGACGGGTTTTATAGAAGGGGGAAAGAGGTTTATTGGAACCATGATATCTTGTGGTTTAAAAGATAATGCAGATTATGGATTATACCAAACACTTCGTTAAAAATGAGGACAACTGAGTCACGAGGCAGCTGCCTAGGACTATTGATTATTTTTTAATCTCAAACGTGGTGCAGTGCTACCATAGCTTATTTCTTCTTTTTTTTCCTACCAAACTAGGTATTGCTAAGGGACTCTTTTTCTAAAAGAAGAAATTATACTCTGTGTGTGTATGTGTGTGGACAGTGTGGTGTGAGGTGCAAAGACAATGGGCTTCAAAGTCTGCCAGAAGGGCCCCGGTCAAGTTATTCATCCTCAGTTTGCTCATCTGTAATTGGGAATATTTACGTGCGATGGTGTTACGTAAAATCCCAGCACAAGGCCCAGCCTTCTCCTTTCTCTTCTCTTCTCCCTGCTTCTTATCATTGAACTTTGAAAGACTGTGGTAAATGTTTGCCTAGTGATACGACTAAGTACTTATTGGGGTTTGACTGGGGAGAGAATACAATAAGTCAGTCACCAGATTGTTTGTTGGCTGCTGACTTTACGCAGAAGATTTTGAGGGTGGGGTCACTGCCACCAAGGGAGGAAACGTACAGTGTTAAGGGCTGACCGCTTTTAGAATTTCTAGCAAAAGAAGATGCTAAGCATTTATATTTCATAAGCTAGGCAATATAGGGCCAGCTCCTGTTGAAACACAAACAAAGATAAGCTAATAATTAGTTGTACTAGGATTTATGCTCTATAAAGACCAGTAGATTGGTGGTTATTTAAGAATGAGCTTTCTCAGTGATGGAGGTTTCCTTGCTTCTTGCTGGTTATGATTCTTAGGGAGTTCTGTATCTGCTGATCACTATCACTTTATTCTTCTACTGGTCTCACTGTATTTAGTTTATTAAATAAAAATACAAATATGCAGAAGAGGTATTATTTGAAAGCTATGTAAATCCTTGGCCTGGTTAGTGTGATAATTGTGTTCAGATAATGCATATCTAGTGAATTAGGGCCAGGTCAGCTTCCAGTGTAAGTAAATTAAATTTCTGAAATGTTTCTGGCACTGTTTAGTAACCTTTGAAATAGTCTGCAGTTTCTTTACTGCTTCTCAAGTGCTGACATGGAGCCATCACGAGTGTTATGCGGGGGAGAGTAGGAGCTGTCAGACTGAGAGGGCTAGAGATTCGCATTGTGGAGATGGGACGTTCTGAATAAGGAATTTTGCAGAGATTTTATGTAAGAAACTGTTTCACACGTTCCTTTCTTTTGGAAATTTTCTTTTGAAAAATTTTGAGCTAGAAAGCTTACTATCAATATCATCTCATGTATTTTGGGTACATAGTCAATTTGAATAGAATCATAGTAATCTTATTTTAGAATTTTATTACTAAGCATTAGTATGGATAATAATAATGCTTATTTTGCATCAGTGTAAAAATTAGGCAATTTTACTCTGTGTACTCTGTCTTAAATTATGTTCATTTTTTTATACAGCTGTGCAACCATATTGCTTCTGGGAAAAAATGTCAGTATGTTGGGAATTGTTCCTTTGCTCATAGTCCTGAGGAGCGAGAAGTGTGGACTTACATGAAGGAGAATGGGAGTAAGTTGATCTTTTAGCTGTGCCCTTGACATCTGTGAAAGCTGCTTCGCTGGGAAGTTCCCTTCCTCTCTCTAAATACGCCAGCTCCCTGTGCACACAGAAAGCAGTTTGCGTTCCAAACAGTTGTATCCTGGTTCATTAGGACTTCTGTTAGTGATGATGGCTAGAAAACGTGACTGCAACCTCAGTGGAGCAGAATCTGACATCTGATCTGTTTGGTTAGGTCAGGTTTGGATATGAATATATGGGTCTGGCACCCTTAAATGCAATAAACGTGTTCCTGAAAAACCGTCTGGGAAAGTTCAGCTCTTTCATAATTGTTTAAGTCAGACCATCTGCTCCCATTGTAAATAGTTGCCCTCTGAATTAACTAGGTTAGAATTGGGGGTTTCTTCAAGGAGCCCTTACTAATAGAACAGGCTCTGATTCAGAGGCTCAGGGAAGAGAATGTTTATCTTGGTCAAGTTTCAAGTTTATTGTGGGAGTCTTTGAGAGGAGCCTCAGATAATCTTTCACTTTGACCGTAAAATGTCATTGTTTTTTAATCTTAAGTAAACTGATCTCTGCAATTCCTGGATTACAGGAACCAACCAGATTTAGGGCTGTCACCTGCCATGTTTCAGCCACATATGTAGAAAGTCAGCGAGTCGTGCAGGACTTCCTCTAGCTGTCTTCTTGGAAGTGAGGCCGGCCGTACAGTCGGGTCTTACTAAAGCCAAGTTTTTTTTTTTCTGAGACAGAGTCTCGCTCTGTTGCCCAGGCTAGAATGCCATGGTCTCAGCCTAGCTCACAGCAACCTCAAACTCCTGGGCTCAAGCAATCCTGCCTCAGCCTCCCAAGTAGCTGGGACTACAGGCATGCGCCACCATGCCCGGCTAATTTTTTCTATATATTTTCAGTTGGTCAGTTAATTTCTTTCTATTTTTAGTAGAGACGGGGTCTCGCTCTTGCTCAGGCTGGTTTCGAACTCCTGACCTGGAGTGATCCACCCACCTCGGCCTCCCAGAGTGCTAGGATTACAGGCGTGAGCCACTGCACCCGGCCTTAAAGCCAAGTTTTGACTGGATTCTCATTACCAGTTTTTAGGACAGTGGTTCTTGAGTGGGTACGAATTTTGCCATGCACCCTCCTTCCCGCAATGTCTGGAAACATGTTCATTGTCATAACTGGGGGAATGTGCTGCTGGCATCTAGTGTTGCAGAGGCCAGGGATGCTGCTTAACATTCTGCAGTGCACAGGACAGCCCCTAACAGCAGAGGATTATCCGGCTGGAATGTCAGCGGTGCTAAGGTTGAGAAACCCTGGCTTGAGCCCCTGACAGTAATGCAGTATATACCTGTTCTTACCATAGGAAGCAACAGGCAGCCACTGCCCAGGACCTGGTCATGGCTGCGTTGCTGTCAGTAGCGCTCCTGCATATTGGTCCTCTAGGACTGTGGCCTGACTGATGGACTCCCATCAGGTCAGAATCCTGGTCCAATAGTAGTATGTTTCTCACCTTTTGTCAGTAAGGGGCATATCAGCTCATACCCCCCAGCCACGTAAGTAACCCGTGTGGTTCTGACTCTGTCACTGAGTGTGGAATGCAGGGTGACATGAAGCAGTGCTGAGGCTTTTTTGGGCAATATCCTTATGATGGTTTCCGAGTTTTAAACACCCCAAAGTGTCTTGCAGATGCAGGGAGGAGTTAATTAATCTTGAAAACTAATGTTTGTGGTCTAACAGTCCTGAAATCGGTTCTTAAGCATGAGTTTATCTGCTGCTTGGACTAGATAGCTCTGTGTCTAATATAATCAGTCTCCATCAGCCTTTGCAAGTGTATGCTGACTGGTACAAAAAATGTGCATGGTGGTGTGTGCATTTAAATGCTGTTTAGTTGCAGCTGCTGAAAGTAATTTATTTTTCTTTAGTACAAGATATGGAGCAATTTTATGAACTCTGGCTAAAGAGCCAAAAAAATGAAAAAAGCGATGATGTAGCCAGTCAGTCAAACAAGGAAAATGGAAAACAAATTCACATGCCCACAGATTATGCGGAAGTTACCGTAAGTACCGCTGGTCACTTCACCTTGCCCTCCTGAGCTGTTGACAGAGCCTTTCTTTCCTTTCCCACCTACTCTGAAACCCGGCTCCGTCGCTCGCCGCCTGCCTTGCTCTGTTCTCGTGTGTTTTCATCTCCGGTAGTTTCCTGCCGTTTGCCTGAGTCTGTTTGTGCTAGAAATTCCTCCTTTCCTTGATCCTTTTTCCAAGTGCTGGTTTCTCTCTTGACCAGCCTGGGCAGACAGACGAGGGGGGCTGTCGTGACGGAGAAGTGAAGCATAATGAGTTCGTGACACTTACCCTGGTGGGAGGCCCCAGACTGTGCTCAGGAAACGTGGGCTGTCCACCCCCCTGGTCCTCACAGTCCCCTGGCTACCTGCAGTCTGGCCTCTCTCTCTGCGGTTCCGCGAGGATGTTAAGTTGCCGGTGGTCTGTTAACTGTTTTGGTTTTCTTTTAAAATTTTCAAAAAAGAGGATAACTTGGTTATCTTGAGCCTACCATCCCACGTTAACTGATGTTAACAATTTGCCATATTTGCTTCTGTAAGATAAATAAAATGTCACAGATAAAGTTGGAAGCCATTTGTTCCCCTTCCCAGAGGGACCAGATCCAGCGTGTGTTTTTCCAGGCTGTGTTTACCTATCGTTACAAATGTGTGTTTATTCTGAAACAATCTACAGTTCTGCCTGGTGTGCTTTTCAAGATTGCATAAGTGAACGTGTTATTCTGCTGCTTGTTTCTTGTTCTGTTTTTTGTTTTTTTAGATTTAAATTTTTATTTTTTCATGCCAGTCAAATCTAGCAGTGGGGTGTTGTATAGTGTTCTGTTTTCTGGCAACTCTCTGTGTTGGTTCAGTCGGATCCAGGTCCGTTGCCCATTGCGGGGCATGTGCATGGCCTGGTCTTGCCCTGTGTGTCTCTGCTTATGGTGTGCCCCGGGAATGCCACCTTTGTCAGGGCTCAGCGCTGATTCCAGTGCTTCCTGTACTTGAGTGCTCCTTAGTGTTCCCAAAGCAGGGTCACCCTGACTTACTGGATCATGGGATTTACCTCATGTGTAATAATAAAGGTGTTTAGTAATATAAAGGTTCTTTGTTTACACTCCAGACTAAATGAGTCAGAATCTTTTTTTTTTCTTTAAGACTCAGGGTCTTGCTCGCTTCGGCAGCACATATACTAAAATTGAAACGATACAGAGAAGATTAGGATGGCCCCTGCACAAGGATAACATGTAAATTTTTTTTTTTTTTTTTGAGACAGACTCTCACTCTGTTGCCCGGGCCAGAGTGCCATGGCATCAGCCTAGCTCACAGCAACCTCAAACTCCTGAGCTCAAGCGATCCTCCTGCCTCAGCCTCCCAAGTAGCTGGGACTACAGGCATGCGCCACCATGCCCAGCTAATTTTTTCCATATATTTTTAGTTGGCCAATTAATTTCTTTCTATTTTTTAATAGAGACAGTGTCTTACCCTTGCTCAGGCTGGTTTCAAGCTCCTGACCTTGAGCGATCCACCTGCCTCGGCCTCCCGGAGTGCTAGGGTTACAGGCATGAGCCACCATGCCCGGCTGACATGTAAATTTTTTTAATTAAAAAAAAAAAAAAGAGTCAGGGTCTCGCTCTCTTGCCTAGGCTGGAGTGCAGTGGCTCTATCATAGCTCACTGCATCCTGGAACTCCTGGGCTCGAGTGATCCTCCTGCCTCAGCCTACTGAGTAGCTGGGACTACAGGCGTGCACCAGCATGCCTGGCTAATTTTTCTATTTTTTGTAGAGATGGAGTCTTGCTAAGTTGCCCAGGCTGATCTTGAACTCCTGGCCTCAAGTGATCCTCCCACCTCGGCCTCCCAAAGTGCTGGGAAGAATTTACTTTTATTAAGTGTTGCAGTTATTGCCCAGGACATTTGAGAAATACTATCCAGACACTTAAAGTTTGTATCCGGGTTGGTCGGAGTGCAGTGGTGTTTGCACATACACTGGTTGATCACAACCAGTTACAGATTCTTTTGTTCCTTCTCCACTCTCACTGCTTCACTTGACCAGCCTTTAAAAAAATAAATAAATACAAATAAAAAAATAAAGTTTGTATCTGTTGTAGCACTTAAATTGCACCTTAACAGGGTTGCTTTTGTGTGGGCTGTGCCCTGCTGGGGCAGCATCTCTACTTCCCTGCTGCCTGGCACAAGCCCGGCCTGTAGCAGGCGCTGCGAGTCCCTCTGGAGTTGGCGCGCCCTGGTCTTTAATGGCCTCTCTGCTTTTGCTTATGACGTTAATTATTCCCAGAATCCTGGTTTGAACCTGCCTCTTGTCCTCCCAGTGAACATCCTTGTTTGCATACCAGCTCCTGTGACCTCCTTGCCAGAGACTTCCTGGACACTTGGCGGAATGTGTCCCCCCTCGTCTCTGCCGCCTGCGCGCCGGCTTGCCTCCCCACGCAGCCGTCCTTTCCTTGCTGTTTCTGACTTCCGAGTTTTACGCCCTTGCCCAGCTCCCCCACCACCCCGGGCTCCCTGAGAATAGAGTCTGGGTCTCAGATCAGGGGACTGACGGGACACGTGTCCTTGTTGCACGTCAGGTGGACTTTCACTGCTGGATGTGCGGGAAGAACTGCAACAGCGAGAAGCAGTGGCAGGGCCACATCTCCTCCGAGAAGCACAAGGAGAAGGTCTTCCACACCGAGGACGACCAGTACTGCTGGCAGCACCGCTTCCCGACGGGGTGCTTCAGCATTTGCGATAGGTATGTCGGTTTTAACGTTCTTTCCGCGTGAACACTGCCAGTCGCAACTTCCCTGGGCACGATGTCAGTGGACAGAGGACATCTGCTGGTAAAGCTGGAATGCTCCTGCGCCCCGGTGGACCCTGAGAGGGTGCTTGCGCTCTGGGTCACAGGACTCAGCTGCCGACTGGGCGTTTCTTCACTCCTCTGTGGTTGCATGGAGAGGTGTAACAGTCCTCCAACACTAGTATGAAATGCCTTGCGAGAACCCGACAGAGACGTGTGTCCTTTCACCTTCGCCCACGTGGTCTTTGAGGTCACAGCTGCGATTCTGCAGCCCTTCGCCACAGCCTTGGCTCAGAGTAGATGTTCATCAGATTGGAAGAGGCTTTTCAGTTATATTTCAAGAGTAAATCTAGAACTTAGGTCAAAGGAAAATGTTAACATAATAGTATCACTCCTTTGTTTAAGTTTCTTAGAAAGTGTTTCAGGGAAAAACCAGGTAATTTTGAATTGCTCCTAATTTTGTCAAGTCTCTGTCTATATTTAATTTCCAAATTTAGATCCACGTGATCCTTAAAACTGTTGAAGCCATTTTTCACTTAATGCTGTCAGGTTTGTTCCGGGTGGGAACCCAAAAAATATCATAAAGCCTGTGAAACAAAAGCTGCAGAAATCTAGAGAGTCCAAGGTTATAAATTTAACTTCGACCACAGACAGCTGCCACCACGCCGGCATTCCTATGCCCCCTAATAAGGACGAAGCTACCCCGTCCCCTATCTCTACAGATGTGACTCACTCTCCCCCACCAAAAAAAAAAACCCTCTAAAACCTAAGACTTTCCCCTCCCTCAGGGTGGATGCTTTTTCACCTCCACCCTTCTACACCCAGATGCTCAAAATAAACAACATTTTACTACACATGAGACTTCATATGTCTCTCTGTCTCTACTCCAGACCTAACATTTGATGCCAAAACCCAAGAGGGCACACCAGATAGACACCAGATAAGACTCTAACAGACAAAACTTTTACAACTCAAAAAACAACAGACAGCGACAGCTCGACCTGGGCTAACTCCCAAATCGTACCTTCCTCTAAGTTCCTAAATCACCAATAAAATGTCCATAGATCTTGAACTAAATTAAGAAAGGCCAGTCTCCTTAGTTAATCAAAGAGTCTCTCAAAGCCAATAACCTCCCTTATCTCTGACAAAGTGACTAAAAAAAGTCCCGAGCCATACCGAATCCTCTCTTTAACTTGTCTCTAATCCTAAAATATAGACAAAACGTTCTAACTCGGCCAAAATAATTATGCACCGGGACCCTCCTAAACCAATTGAAAATAAAGACACCAGACCGAGACTCAAATCTTCCCTTTACTGACTTTCACGATCCACGTTTCGTCTTCAAAAAATAAAAGCTCACAAACTTGCTCCCAAGTTCATCCTATCGCTTTCACTCTGGTCCCTCAAAAATTCCCACAAGGTCTTTTCCTCCACTGACCTTCAAATCCACATCCTAAAAACATCCTGTTTCTGGTAAGTAGGAACCCACAGACTTGCTCTCTGATTCCTCTGGTTTCTCTCTTATTCTCACTTCTCACGCAAAAGTCCCACCAATAAACCAAAAAACCCCAGCCTTTTGGCCTAAGGCACCGTTAAATCCAGAAACGCCTATTCCAATCAATAGTCCTCATCTCTTCTGCTCTTCCCTCATTTTGGGGACCCCTAAAAATAAAATTGGCCTCAAATAACTCTTAATTGTATCCAGGGACATAAAAAAACTCCCAGTCTACTCCTCCTAAAACTACACCCTTAAAACGTCTCCTCCAAAATCTCAAAACATTAAATCTTGCTGACAAAATCCGGCCAAAACAGCTTATCTTTTACTATAGTACAGTTTAGCCACAATGTAAACTTAACAACTCACAATAGCCCAAAAATAAAACCTTTAATTTGAACATACTACAAAATCTAGACAGTTTCTGTCACCACAATAAAAAACGGTCCAGAATTCCCTATGTCCAATCCTTTTTTACACTCCATCGCCAACCCTCACTCTACACAAGCTATAATCCAGCTCAGATCTTCCTACTACACTCTAGACCTTCCTCCACTCCCTCCCCCTCGACTCCACACCTAACAAATGCCACCTGATTTCTTTCCACTGCATCAGGAATGACTGTAGTCTTTTTTTTCCCCTTTAGTACTTTTCATTGAATACATTTACATGGTTTAAAGTACTGATTTCTCTATTGCAGACATCATAGCTATAAAACATTTTTCTAGGCTTGAGATTCCTAACTAATTCACAGAGCTAGTGAAGTATGCATTTTCAAAATCAGGATGTGATTTCTGTAAACAGCCTGTGCACACTCACCAGCTGACGTGTCCTAACAGGTATATGAACGGCACCTGCACAGAAGGAAGCAGCTGTAAATTCGCACACGGGAACGCTGAACTTCACGAATGGGAGGAAAGAAGAGATGCCCTAAAGATGAAGCTCAACAAAGCCCGAAAAGATCACTTAATTGCCCCAAATGATAATGACTTTGGAAAATATAGTTTTTTGTTTAAAGATTTAAACTAATATGCTGGCTTTTATGTATGTTACCTAATCAGAGCATTGACCAGAAAAATTGGAAGTGTTCTAAGGCACGTAGCAGAGGAGCTGCAGATTTTCTGCTTGTATTGGCGTGTATCGTTCCTCCTGAGCAGCAACCCACAGTAGGTAGGAAAACAGGCTGTTTCACAGGTCTGGCCACGCTCTCACGGACCCATTGGCACCAAATGGCGAAGTGACTGCTACCCGGTTGCCATCTGTTGAACAGACTTTTGGATGAAGTGTGTTGGGGAAGAGGATAAGGTTGTATCTAGGACAGCTCTTCGAGTCGGTCCTTCATACGAGAACCATGACGGTGAGAGAACAAACACTTGTACTGGGATCAGAACACATGATGGATCAAATTCTTTACATGTTTTAGCGGAATGAATTTGTTTACTATAATAAAGTTTGCCACTTATCTGTATGTAGGTTGCTAAAAAGGATTTTCTTAACCCAGATTTTAAGCCAAATAACCATTTAACACTAGTATATGTTAAATGGGGTATTTTTCTGTATTTGTATGTTTCATTATAATAAGGGAACTGAGGATAATGTGCATTGAGAATATTTTGAAAAATAATCAGTTGACTCAAATTTTATTTCTTGGTCTTTTGCTGTTTAAATGATGATTTTGAAAGATTAAACTTGTACTGTTGGTATTGTGTAGTGTACGGACCAATATTGCCTGTAATAAAGATTTTATATATAGATGTCTTTCTTTTTTTGGTGTGGTCCTTTTCTCACAAAGAATGGTTAAAACTGGGTACAAAAATCACAAGTTGGTTTGTCATTTGTTTCTTAGAGACAGGGTTTTACTCCCTCACTCAGGCTGGAGCATAGTGGTACCATCATAGCTCACTGTAACCTGTAACCCGGGCTCAGGGGGTGCTCCCGCCTCAGCCTCCCTAGTAGCTGGGGCTACAGGCACAAACCACTATGCCTGGCTGATTTTTTTTTTTTTTTTAAGTTTTTCATAGAGACGGAGTCTTGCTTTGTTTCCCAGGCTGGTCTTGAACTGATGCCCTCATGTGATGCTCCTGCCTGATCCTCTCAAAGTGCTGAGATTACGGGCATGAGCTATTGCACTCGGTGGACAAGCTGTTGTTTTTTTTTTTTTTAAAGATTTTTATTTAAGTAGTGAGTGACAGAATGCAAATTGGACACGAAAGCAGCTTTTCACTTTACCCCCCTCTCCTCTGTACTTGGGCTGAATAAGAGGCTTCTTACTGATTGACCTGGTAACTCTTCTAGGGGCTCTTCTCTGTTTCATTTATATAAGTTAGATTAGCAGGAAGAACAATGGTCAGCTGGTAAGATTGGGCTGTGGGATTCCACAGAGACAACTGTTCGGCGCACACCCTTGATGGGGCCATTTTGGTTGTTGAAAGAGACCACCGAGGGTGTGGTCAGGTGGGCTGGCAGAGATAAAGAAGTGGCTAAGCTGTCCTCTCTGCAACCAGCCCGTGAGCTAGGGAGAAGGGCTGAAGAACTGTAGTCCAGGTGGGGGCAGCTGCCTCATCAGTGCAAGGCTGGTGTTGGGTCCTTGTTGGGTGTAGCGGGCAGGGGACTGGCTCAGAAATTTAAGGACAGAATCTACTGGGCTGTGATGTACGAGCCCTAAAAACTGCCAGGCAAAGTTACTTTTTCATGACAACCTTGAATGAGTGGGATGTAGGGAAACAGAAAAGGTCTTTGCGAGTCCACGCAGGGTGGAGAGGAAGGCACAGCTGCGAGCGTGAGGGAAGTAGGGCATCGAGCAGAACCAGAGGCTGCAGTGCCAAGGAATCCCCTGTGACTCCCCGGGGACGCCGGGAGAGCCTCTGAACCAGTTATTGAGCAGGTGTATCCGGAGTGCATCTTCACTGCCGGGTAAGCAGTCTGGCAGGGGTGGAAAGGCAGTCTTACTGTTCTGCCGCGTCTCCCTAGTCTGTTACATTTTTTCTTCCCTGCATTCCTCCCAAACTCCTTTTGTCTTCTTTTTCCAGGGAGAATAGATGTTAAAAAGTCATTTCTGGTGCTCCATTTCAGGTTAAAGATTAAAAAGTTGGTTGTTTTGACCTTTGGAATTTAGGCTAGAAAACTTAACATTTAAGATCCTATGACAGTTAAGATTTTTTTCCCCAAACTCCCCCTGATTCAGCTTTCCACCTTCTCAGCAATTCTCCGTGCTCTGAGCCATCCTTCTGGTAATTTCCATTTCTGCTAAATCAGCCAGTTTCATGCTCTGCTTTGCAGCTAAGAGCCCTGCCTGCCACACCTTGGTCTCAGCAATAGGAAGTCAATGTTAATTATTCTATGGTGAGACCGCACCCCCATCCTACGTGTGCATGGTTCCCTGCCTGTAGCAGCTTTGGAAGAGAAGCAGGTGATGTGAGGACGTGAGAAAGGAAAGGAAAAAATAATGAGAAAGAGCAAAACTCCAATCCCATATTATTAGTAAACAGTAATAATCGGTGTATCTGCTTAGACATATTACTCCATATGGTGTTTTTTAAACATTTACAAACGTATTATTCATATAACATAAACTTCATCATCTTTAAGTGTACAATTCAGTTGTTTTTGGTATATTTGCAATGTTGTGCTACAATCACCACAATCAATTTCAGAATATTTTCATTACTTAAAACACCCCACACGCCTTAGCCATCCCTCCCCAAATCGATCCGCTCCCCCTGCCTCTCAAGCTGTAGGCAGTCACTAATCTGCTTTCTGTTGCAACGGATCCTTGTGTTCCAGATATTTCATACAAATGGAACCATGCAACATGTGGCTTCTTATGACTAGTTCCTTTCATTTAGCATAATTTTCCCAGAGTCGTCTGTTTCATAGCCTGAACCAGTATTTCATTTCTTTTTATGGCTGAATAATATTGCATTGAATGGATAGAGCACATTTTGTTTATCTGTTCATCAATTGATGGACATTAGGGTTGTTTCTGTGTTTTGGCGATTGTGAACATGAACATAGCCGTGCAAGTTTTTGTATTCTCAGAGTTCTGTTGGTTGTAGGGAGTTGCCACATTGCCTTGGTGAGGCGTGTGAAGGTTGCAGGTGCATCCTTCCTACCCTCAGGGCCTCCTCCTCTCTGCACAGTGCTTACCGTGACTGAGGTGCCCTGGGCAGGCAGGCTGCTGCCTGGAGGTGCCAGGCCCTGCCCATCACCCTCACCCCCCTAGGGCTGCCTACCCTGTGAGGACTGCTTGCATAGAGTCCTCGGGGTTTGTTTGACTTAGTTCCAGGGACCTGTATCCGTTGGGAAGTTGAAGGAAAGCACATTCCCTGAGCAGTTAGGACAAGTTTCAAACACTTCAGCTGGCCCGAGGAGATTAGAATACAGGCTTCTTGTGAGTATTTGTTGCAGGGGATGAACGCCAATTTCTAGAAAGCCCATTCTGAGGATATGATACAAAGTCTCCAGGAAACACAGACACATTGATTGCCCAGAGTCTCCAGGCCAAGGGCCTGGCCTTCTTGCATTGCCTTCTGTCTTGTGCCATGTTAGGCATTCCCTGCTTTGTAAGGAAAGGCTTGGAAGCTTTAAAAATTAATGAGCATTATTTCTCTCTGGTTCCAAGAAAGGATTAATATCTGGGGGAGAGATACAGTCATGCATCACTTAACGATGGGGATACTTTCTGAGAAATGTATCGTTGGGGGACTTTGTCTATGTGCAAATCCATGGAGTGTACATACACAAACCTAGATGGTATATCCTATTGCTCCTAGGCTACCAACCTGCACAGCATGGTACTGCACTGAATACTGTAGGCAACTGTAACGTAACGGTATTTGTGTATCTAAACAAAGAAAGGTACAGTAAAAGAGTATTATAATCTTATAGGGCCACCATCATATATGCAGTACATTGTTGACCAAAATGTTGCTGTGCAGTACATGACTGTATATATACACACATATAATCCTCCTCCCCACCCCCTTCTCAAATCCCACCCATTTGATCATGGTATAAAAAGTGGCCATGAAAAGCTCAGGACAAATTAGGGCTAACCTAACTTTTGAAGAGCAGTACTGCCTGGCTCCAATAGCCTGGTATATTCTGAAACTAATTCATATTATTTTGGAAGAACGTTCTAGTGCCAGAGTAGCAGCTCAGTTGCCCAGAAAGAGGAAAGGAGGCATCGTTTTATTAATCCTCAGTGGCTTCCTGGCCAGCAAGATTTTGCCTGCATTCGCTTACAAGGGATTGTGGGTCTCATAAGATGAATCACAAGCAGCAAAAGTACTTTGAACCTGATAAAGTCCTGTGCAAACACCAGGTGTCTTATGGAACTGTAGGGCAGAGATTATCCCAGCAACCTACAGTGAATAAGCACTGGTGACTTTCGACCATATCTGTTTTGTTAGTGATATACCAGGTAACTCAAATCTACATAAAAAAAACCTAAAAATGGTAAATTAGAAAGTTAACTTTAAAAAACCTCTACATTTTTCTGTTCTTAGCTTTTTAATATGAGATTATATAAGAATAACACTGTATGGTCGGGTTTGTGACATACAGAAAAAAAGAATAATGACACAGAAGAGGGCTGAGGGACAAGCTATTTTGCAGCAGTGCTCGCATCTTATTGGGATTTAGTTAATATACATCTGAAGTAGATTCTGAAAAAATGTATATTGTAATCCCTAGAACAACTGCTAAGGATAGAACTTAAAAAAAGTTAAACATCATTAAAGGAATTAATGGCATACTAGAGAATATCCACTTACTACAAAAGAAAGCAGTGCAGAAAGAGCAAAAATGATGTCACATCTAGAAAAGAACAGCAAACTGGCATGCGTACACCAGCTTGCAACATGTTGGGCTTTGACGCTGGGCACAGGTGGTTGACATATTGAGTGTCTGGCCCACCTGGTAACCTGGCCGTTGACAATCCCATTTGACGTTTGTGGAAACAGAACCAGACAGGGAGTGATGGGGTTTGCACTGGGCTCACCCAGCTGAGCTGTGGCAGAGGCGGGGTCTCACCTTAACTTCTGGCTCTCAGCTGGGCTTTTTGTTTTTTTACATAATATCACATTGCCTTAGTTCCCTCAAAGTTTTACTTGACTAGTATATAGTTACTGACACCCGCGTCTTGATCTGAGGCCACTGCAGCTAGCTGTCTGTGTACATTCACTTACTCCTGGGTATACTTCTCCCTCTCCCTCACAGGAACAATTTCTTCCTGTCACTCTCGAATCACACATTTCATCCCTCACGGATTTCACCTTTTTTTTCTTTTTTAAATCACAAAATTTACATGGAAAAGTCCTAACATGTTTTGAGTCAGAGAGGAACACTCATTACTGAACACCTCCCTTGGGTGTGGAGTTTCAAGAGCGCTATACATGTCTAGTGGGACCAGCCCTCAAACTGTGTCTGGAGAGAACCACCAATCTGCCCGTAGTCCTCCCATAGTCCCCCAGGAGCCCGAGATTCTCAAGCCTGGCTAACCTTTATTTCCTAAACAGCAAGTACTATAACCTTGACTTGTGCCCATAAAAACAGCCCCCGAGACACTGGGGGTGCACAGCGCAGTGGGTCGCTGGAGGGGCTTCTTAGCCAGGCCGGCCCGCCTTTGAGTCTGAATTTCTGGCTTATTAGTTTTGTGAACTGGTCAGGTGACTTTCCCAAACTTCAGGTTCCCCATCTAGAAAGCGAGCACGTGCAGCACAGACCCTCCGCGTAGGTTTAAGTGCCTGGCCACACAGCACTCAAACGATGCAAGTCGTTGACGGTGGGACTCAGCAGTAACTAAGATTTATTGAGCACTTACTATGGGTCTGGCACTTGCGATCAATCACTTCATTTAATCTTCAAAAACAAGCCTGTGAGAAAGGTGTTGCTATCACTCCCAGTTTACAGATGTGTAAGCCGAGGCGCAGAAAGCTCGAGCGCCCTCTCCTGGGTCATTTCTTGCCTCTGCACGTATTTTTTCCGTTCCGTTATGCGGAGATTTAAAAAAACGGCACCTGCGTCCACCAGGGACTGTAGTGAGAGTGATGTACACGACCGCTGTTACTGCCACCGCTTCTAAAACCCAGCAGCCCCAGCGAGGACAGCCGGGTCCACGTGCCAAGGCTCTATTCGCCCCCGCGAGCAGGTCCTGCGCAGACTCGGCAGAAGAGGGCGGGGCCTGCGGGAAGGAGGCGGAGCTGCGGGCCGTGAGAACGTACGCGCAGACTCCGTGGGCGCGGGGCGTGGCCTGGAGGGGGCGGGCCGCGGGTGGTGTCGCCGTTCGCGCAGACTCCGTGGGCAGGGGCGGAGCCGCGTGCTCGGGGGCGGGCGCCGCCGTGGCGGCGCGGCTGACGTGGAAGGTCCGGGTTAGCGGGCGCGGCGAGCTGCGGGATTGGGGAGCGCCGGGCCGGGCCGGGCCCTTGGGCCCGAGGCGGCAGCGGCGGCGGCAGTATAAAGCCGGCGACGGGGAGCATGTAATGTCGGAATGCGGAGGCCGCTGCGGCGGCGGCAGCAGCAGCAACGACGACGCCGAGGACGAGGGTGGGGGCGGCGGCGGCCCCGCGGGCTCCGACTCCCTCAGCTCGGCCCCGGCCGGAGCGTCCTCGGCGGGCCGGCTCCGTCGCGGGCTGCGCGGCGCCTCCCTCATGGCGCGCCGGCGGCCGGAGCTGCTCTGCGGGGCCGTGGCGCTCGGCTGCGCGCTGCTCCTCGCCCTCAAGTTCACCTGCAGGTGAGGCGGCCCGGACCCCGGGTCTCCGGCCGGCGCTTCCTCCGCACGGCCAGCGGCGCCGGGCCGGCTCGGGGTCTTTGGGGTCGGGGGTTGTAGCGGCCTTCGCAGGGGAGGTCAGGCCTGCCCTTGCCGGGAACGGCTGCCCCTCCCGAGCTTGGGCCATGGCTCCCTCTGGCCGGCCAGCTCGCCGACCGTGTGGCGCGGTTTCCGGGTGCTGCCTGGCGCCCCTTTACCCGGTTTTCGCCCTGAGGGAGGTGGGCCGGGGTTCTGAGCTGCTCCTCGCCAGCCGGGGTCTCTAGGGGTGTACTTGTCACTCCTGCCCAGGCTGTAGGACCTTCGTTTTTCACCTGTTTCATTTCCCTTAATCTTCCGGTATAGTGATCCACAACCGTTTGAGAGTCCCAGACCTTTCTGAGAATTATTTATCGGCACCTGCTGTGTGCTGAGCACTCGTCCAGGTGAACGATGAAGACAAAAGTCTGTGCTCCCTTGAGTGGATGTTCCAAGTGGCTGGGACAGACAGAAAGCGCTGAAGTAAGGGCTATGCAGGGAAAGAAGCGATGAGGGTGGGAGAGAAAGACCTTCCTAAGGAAGTGACATTTGAAATTCACACTAGAGGAAGAAGCGGCCAGCACTGGGAAGATGTGGGGGAAGTGTGTCCAAGGTAGAGGCAACAGCAAGTGCAAAGGTTCTGCGGCTGGACAAGCTTAGTGTTTTCCTGGAAAAAAGACCTGAGTAGGCTGGAGCATAGTGAGCAGGAACAATAAAAACTAATGTGCCTCTTTTCACGAATGTACATAGATACAAAATTTGTTTTATGTTTCAGATGTGTTTCTGGCCTCTCAAATCCACAGTGGACCTTTAGTACACTCCAATTTATGAAACATATGTTGCTACCGTGGTATCTATGACGTCCTCTTGGCATACTAGTCGAGGGGAAGATTTCAACTGGAAACATTTTTGAGTTTATTGAGCACAATGTATGGCCCCTATTATCAAAGAGTTGTCAAAGGATTGGGGATTTTAGTAGAAAGAGAACAAATTATCATAATTCTTACTGAGCTTTTGCAGTGTGCCAGGTACTGTACTATCAGCAAGTTTTCTTTATTTTGGCAAGGTTGATATTTTGGGCCAGATAATTCTGTTTTGTGGGGGACATCCTGTGTATTGTAGTATATTTAGCAGAATCTCTGGCCTCTACTCAGTAGATGCCAGTAGCCTATACCCTCAGATATAACAACCAAAAATATCTTCGGGCATTGCCAGACTCTGGGGGGCAGAATTGCCTGCTTGGGGATTACTGTTTATGTGAATGCGTTTATTCACTTAACCCATATTTGAGAGCCTGGTATGGATTTCATTTAAATCTCACAATCCCCAGTAAAGTCTGGATACGGTTTGCTTTCCCAATTTACAGATGAAGGAGGTGAGTCTTGGTCATGTTACAAAACCTGCCCCAAATCACACTCACCTATTTAGTGGCTGAGCTGGAATTTGAATTCTTTTTTGTCAGGAACTAGACTCTTTGCTCTTTATTATTGTCTCCCACAAGGGAAATATACAAAGTATTTTACAAGGTGGAATGTTGCAAGGTGGCATGTGGGTTCAAATTAGGAAGAGAGGTTCCCCTCTCCAAGGGTGTTCCATTTTTACATCGTTTTGTCCATCTGTAGAAATAATGCTTAGTATTTGTTCCAAAACAACGTGACTTAATAGATATGAAGGTCCTTTGAGATTTCGGGAAGTAAATCCACTTGCTAGAGCTAGCAGACCAAGATCCTTACCTTCTTCAGACAAAGAGAGTGAGCAGATGAATGGCTGCTTGTTCATCTCCTTTCTGTGTCACTGGTAAATTTGACAGTCTTTAATAGATTAATTTCTTTGGAGTCATTTTTGATTGAATGGTGTCATGATACCATTTATCGTTATACAACTGACCCTAACCTTTCTGTCCCCCTTTTCCTATTTTACTTTAAGATCTTTGCTGTAATGAGAATATAGGCTTAAGACAGAATAGGATTTTTTTTTAAATTTAGTTTTTATTAATAGCTTCAGGTCTGAAGAAGTGATCTTGTCAGTGTCTGATGCTTAGCTGAATTCAGAACAGTATAGAAAAGATTGATTTGGGATTGAGCCACAGTTAATAATTGCACATTTTGGGTCATTTAATCTCTGCCTAGCTGCATGTTTGTGCATTATAGCTCTACAACTTCATCCTATTCATTTTCCTTTTACCGTGATTTGTAGGAAAAAAATTATGTGTGTATAAATACATACATATGTGTACATATATCTATCCATTTTCCTTTATTACATTTTGTAATTTCAAAGCTGCTTCAGGTCCTTTTTGGGAAGAAGTGGTGTAGGGTATGAATTTCATATAAAAATTGGGGTTTTGACAGGCCTTTTTTTTTTAGAGACAGGGTTGTGCCCTCTTGCGCAGGCTGGAGTGCAGTGGTGCGATCATAGCTCACTGTAACCTCAAACTCCTGGGCTCAAGTGATCCTCCTGTTTCAGCCTCCTGGGAGCTAGAGGTATAGGTGTGCACTACCATGCCTGACTAATTAAAAAAATGTATACTTTTTAAAGAGATGGGGTCTTACTATGTTGCCCAGGCTAGTCTTGAACTCCTGGGCTCAAGCAATCCTCCCACCTCAGCCTCCCAAAGTGCTGACATTATGAGTGTAAGCCATTGTGCTTGGCCTGGCCTTTTAAAATATTTATTTATTAAGAGATGGGGTCTGGCTATTCACAGGCACAATCATAGCACACTGTAGCCTGGAACTCCTGGGCTCAAGCCATTCACCTGCTCCAGCCTCCCAAATAGCTGGGACTATAAATGCGTGCCACTGTGCCCATCAACAACAGATCTTTCTTATTTGTACTCAACTCTTGAGTTTTTTGTATGCTAGACTTAGACTTCAGAACTGCAGGACATCTTTGATCTAGGTATAGTTTGTCGTAACTGTGAAACAAATCAAAGAATTAAATGAAAACTCGTGAATGTTTCTTGTTTTTGTTTTTGTTTTTGTTTTTTTTGAGACAGAGTCTCACTCTGTTGCCCGGGCTAGAGTGCCGTGGCGTCAGCCTGGCTCACAGCAACCTCAAACTCCTGGGTTCAAGCGATCCTCCTGCCTCAGCCTCCCGAGTAGCTAGGACTACAGGCATGCGCCACCATGCCCGGCTAATTTTTTCTCTATATATCTTTAGTTGGCCAATTAATTTCTTTCTATTTATAGTAGAGACGGGGTCTCGCTCTTGCTCAGGCTGGTTTTGAACTGCTGACCTTGAGCGATCCTCCCGCCTCGGCCTCCCAGAGTCCTAGGATTACAGGCGTGAGCCACCGCGCCTGGCCTCGTGAATGTTTCTGATGGAGCAGAGGCAAGTGTTTCTCTTCCCTGGCTAATGTTTGATTTTTGATTGGCCTTGCATTTTATCTGGCTCATTCATTCAGAACACCTCTGAACATGCAGAGCAAAAATACTAAGTTGATGATTATCTTTTCTTTGGCTGCTAGAGACCCACGTTTTTCTTCAGATTGCATTATTTGATGCTTCACAAACAATTTGAATGGTAGAAAAATAATTCCTCTAAAGAGTAGAATTTTGGATCTTTTGAAAATGAGTCATTATTTTTGCCACAGGGCCTTCCCCACCTTTTCGCGTGGCTGTTTTCTTGTAATTCAGGTCTCAGGTTAAATGATACCACCCCAACCACCGCATCAGAGGAGCTACCGTGTCCCTCTGTCGAATCACCTTGTTAAATTTTCCACATAGCAGTGATTATTTTGTATATTTTTATTGTTTACATGTTGGGTCGTTTTCCTGTCTTCGTCTCCTAGAAAGTAAGCTCCTTGACAGATACAGTGCTAGCTGCTATAACCTGAGTACTAATGCCTGAAGCACCGTAATAGTTGCTCAGTAAAGATTTTTGAATAAATTGTATAAGTGATTGAGTTTTCTAGGTTATGAAGGTATTCTTTGTAGACTGAAAGCTCTGTGATAGTGAGGTTAAAATGTTAGTTTGAGGGAATAAATAGGTGATTTGCTCCTTTTAACACTTTTGCCTATTTTGGAATTTTATATAGATGCAGTCATGTTGCATGTACTCTCTAGTGCCTGGCTTTTTACACTCAGCACAATTATTTTGAGACTCATCCAAGTTATAGAATATATGAACAGATTTTTATTAAATTACGGAATAGTATTTAAGTAAACTGGGGTTTGTTCTTTCCTTTTACCTAATAAGTCATGTGAGCTTTTTTATGCTTACTGTTTACATGGTTTATCTTTTCCCATTCTTATGCTTTTATCCTATGTCTTTATGTTTAAAGCGTATCTCTTTCAGATAGCATTTAATTGGGTCTTTATCCTATCTTGCAGTCTCTTCCTCTTAATTGGGTTGTTTATTTTTTTATATTTAGTGTAATTATTGATGTGGTTGGGTTTAAATCAACCTTCTTGCAACATGTTTTCCATTTGTATCTTCTGTGGTTTTGTTCCTCGCTTTGTCCTTTCCTGTCTTCTTTTGGGTTAATCTAGTATTGTTTTAGGTTTCCATTTTTATATTCTCTTTTTGTTTCTTAGCAAAACTGCAATAAAGGTTTTATGCCATGTTAGTGCAGATATGTGGACAGCTCAAGATGTTCACTTGGTTCCTTTAACTTGTTGGGATGCAGCCTCAGCCCCATCTCTTTTGTCTTGATGGGGAAAGTAGTGGCAGCTTTGTGACTTCTGACCACTTGTTCAGTGTTCTTTTTTCTCCTCTTCCTGACCTCTCTCTTCTGGGAAACTTAAGTATTTGGAAAGCCTGTTTGTTAGTTAAATAGTCTGTTTCTTTGTTACTTCTCTTTGTTATCTTTAGGATTGTGATATCTATCTGGAGAAATGTATGTTATTGTTTAATTGTTATTTTACCTGAATGCCCTCCGTAAGTACAGGTCAACACCAGCTAATAAACTTAATGTTTTCTCAAAGTTGAATTGATTGTAAGTATCTCCCATAGAAATTTTACTACTGGTAACGTGTGTGCCCTCCCCATAATTCTGAGTTCATGTGCTGGTGGCTCTAAAGCCCTGGAGATTAGTGGCTCCTATGGAAGGTGTAGAAAGCCTGTAGAAAGAAGAGGATGAAGTCCTTGGGGTGTGGGAGGCAAGAATATGGATTATTCAAGGACGTCGTCCTCTGCCCTTCACTGCCCTCTCAGCCCACACCTGGGGAGACAGATCTTAGAGAATCGTTTCCAGCATATTATTCATCTCTTGTGTTTGCTCAGCCAGATGTTGCTTTAGCACAGAATATTTTTACTCCAGGATAGTGATTTGGGAACTCATTTTCTTATTCAAAAGAGGACTTTTCTTTTAAGCTTCATTCTCCTTCCACACAAAGCTGTTGTTAGAAGAAGATAAACTAAGCAATCTTGTTTGTGTTTGTTTTTATTTTAGTCGAGCAAAAGATGTGATAATACCAGCAAAGCCACCTGTCAGCTTTTTCTCCTCGAGGTCTCCAGTCCTTGACCTCTTCCAGGGCCAGCTGGACTATGCAGAGAACATTCGCCATGATTCAGAGGTGATACTGCTGTTCTTCTATGCCCCGTGGTGTGGACAGTCCATTGCTGCCAGGGCAGAAATTGAACAAGCAGCAAGTCGGCTTTCAGACCAGGTAATGCTGACATTCAGC
Source organism: Lepilemur ruficaudatus (assembly GCA_963574885.1). Taxonomy (NCBI): domain Eukaryota; kingdom Metazoa; phylum Chordata; class Mammalia; order Primates; family Lepilemuridae; genus Lepilemur; species Lepilemur ruficaudatus. The sequence goes on along the minus strand of CAUYRT010035414.1, from coordinate 176 downwards.
CTGAGAATCAAGTGACTGTCAGTCCTATGTGGAGGGTAGGATGTCCCCACAGAGATACCTTGCTCAACTGGTAGATTTTGCCAAGGTAAACTCCAGGAGGACTTTGTAAATTACAAAGCCTTCTGTAAAGACACAGAGGATTGGCTGGGTGTGGTGGCTAATGCCTGTAATCCTAG